>JBAMAX010001723.1:0-15188 GCA_037043745.1 Chymomyza amoena | reverse complement strand
ATAATTATTTATTTTTCTATATATCAATACCATATTATTTATTTTTTTTTAATTTGTATTAGCTCTTCATTATTAATAATAATTATTTATCTATCTATTTAAAATGTCGTCACAAAAAGATTATAAATGGGAACTTTTTGCAAAAATCTTGGTTTTGTTAAAATTTGAGTACAAAAATTTTTAAATTTACGTTAGATCAAGAACTAAAATTTTAATTCCCATAGCCAGTTGCCGCTATTTATTCTACTAAAAATATTGAGCATATGCTAAATGTAGTAAAATTTTATTCATAAACTATTTCTCACACTGATTGCAATCTACCAACATTAAAAAAATATTATTCACATGGTTTGTATACATATATGATTTCAGAATGAATATAATAACAACTGTAACTGAATAAAATTTCACGATATGCAATTTTCATAACCAAATTTGCATGAAGAGCATCCATCCAACCCAAACCCATAAATGCAACCGAAATTATGCACAGCAGTCTAGAAAATTTTGCATAATTTTGGCATTTTCAATTAAGCGGGTGTGTACCTGGTAGGGTGAAAAAGGACGATACGGAAAAAGGATTTTGCAGTGTAGCACGTTGTTTGGCACATTTTTGACTTGCGCCAATGTTATGCAAATTTTCCAGTTCCGACATTGATTTCATTTTGATGTCTTGTTGTTTGGCATAAACCGTGTTAAATGTTAATTTTCTTCAAGTGGTAACTGAGCAAAACAAGCAAGGAGTTTGGCCGAAGGAGTCTTGAGAGCATATCACGGGATTACTCACTTGGGAAGGTATGAATGTTTTCGTGTATTTTAATTGATTTTGATTAAATATTCATAAATCGATGTCGTGTGAAGTAGTTCGAAAATTTGCGAATTGTGCAAAAGGGTTGCAGTTTTTGTTCTCACCTGATGGAATGGTTTCAAAGTTTTGAGTTTCCCAAATCAATGAGATGAAATTTAAAAAAAAATACTAGAACGGAAATCTAAAAATGAAGAATTTGTTTACCCTCAGCTTACTAATGAACAACAATGTGAAACAATTTTTAAAAAGTCGGTTTCTCGAATAATTTTCTTTCAACATATTTGATGTGATTTTTTTTTTCAAGTATTATATAAAGTTTCCATTGCTATATGTATATATTTATATTTTCACTCAAAGAACCACTGAAAATTATTTAAACCAGTCCCATCGAGAGAAATGTTTGGCCCAGTGGCGACTATCGTCAAGTCCACTCCTGTTTCTCAAAGAATTTAAATGGCGGTCAGATTGCGCAGTCTTGTTAAGACTGTAATAATAATCAAGGATTAAGCTGATAAAAGATAAAATAGTAATGAGCCCAATAGCTAAAAAATTAAACAGAAGAAGTTTTTTTTACAGGGCCCATCGGTCAAAATATATGTTTGTTTCTTTGTTCAAATACTATCTGACTTGATTATTTCTGATATCGTAATTAAACCTGAAAAATATAAAAGAGTTTTGGAGCCCATATCGGACTTTGCATCAAAACGTTTTTTTAGCCGATCGATCCTATGGGTGCTATTAGATATGTATATGCAACCGATTTCGATACAATCTGGTACAGTGCCTGAGAATTCTATCGCAAGCCGAATTTGGTATTAAATAATTTACACACGAATGAGTTATTTGATTTTCAAGCTTTTGGTTTTTAAAACGAATTCATATTTTTCACTTTCTCCTAAAAGTTCCAGTTATTTGAACATTTTTTCTCCGATTTTGATAATAACCGTTTACGATCATTGAAAACAAACCATGTAAATGAAATGTTTTTGTATATAACATTTTTTTATTTTTAAACTGAATTATATGTTTGAAAAAAAAAAAGTTTTAGATAAAAAATTACAGTTTGTTTATGAAAATATCGTAACCAAATTTGGCATTCTTTCTTTATACTTTCCAAGCTATTTACCAAATTTGATCAAAATCGGTTGACTAGTATCGTATAGCTCTCCATTAGGACCGATCGGCCTTTTTTTATACAAAATTCGCTATATTCTGATTTTTTAAAAAATATCGTACCAGATTTGGCGACTCATGAAGTTTTTTCGAGCACCTAAGCGTTGTACTCGAATTTGAAGCCAAAATCTGTTGATATATCGATATCTATAGGATCGCGTCAAAAGAAGATCAATTTTTGCAACAAGAATTGTCATGTTTAGTCTGCCAAAAAGATATTGGAATTAAATTTGACACTGGCTAGTAATGGAAAGTCTTATTATTGCAACGAATGAGTATTGTAATCGGTAGACTATATCTTATAGCTCCCATAGGATGAATCGGTTCAAAAACACGTTATTGATACAAAATTCGTTTGGTTTTCTAAGGTTTTACAGCACTGTATCAAATATGATCAAATTCGGTTGATTGCACATTTAGCTCTCATAGGAACGATCGGTCAAAATAAAATTTTTGCTTACAAGTTCTATCAAATTCTTTGGTTTTTTTTCGAAGGAACTGGATTTCTTGCAAACTACCGCTCCATAGTATCCAAAGTCGTCTTCGACCGCTATCTACAAAAATTGTTCAACTTGGTTTTCGCATGCCATTTTACTACGGAATGACTAAAATATGTCGAAGATACCAAAATATTTTTAATTTTGTAACAAAAAGTGCAATTAGTAAACGAGAATTGTAATATAATGGTAAATAACGAAATTATAAAAAATAAAAAGCTTTGTAAATCCAAAAAAGGTCCTTTTTTTCTGTACAAGAGTACAGGATCATTCAACAAAAAGATAAAATCAAATTAAATTAGTTTAATTAATTCCTGATATAATTTGTATTATATGAGCGCGTATTTTTTGCTCATGGAACTACAACTAATGTTACTCAGTGTCCTTATGCCCAAAGTGTTCAAATCACATGACTTTGGGATCTCGCCATTTTTTCACACTGCTATTTTTAAGAGCAAAATTAAAGAGCGCAAATCCGACAACTCTCTTTTTTTACGCCTCTCCCATTTTGACAAAAAATGCTGGCACCGCGGTCAGCTACTTTTATTTTTTTGCCTATTTTGCAAAACGTAACGTTTTTATGTGTCCTAAACAATTGAACATGCTGTCAACCAACTGCTGCAGAGACGCAGCAGCATCCTTTGCAGGCAAGCTACCCCTTTCCAAAGCTATGACAATAGCAGCGGGCATACCTTTGCCAAAAAGTAGCATTTATAAAATTTTCAAATCAAAAATTTTCGAACAAAAATATTTAAAGGCAACAAAAAGTATTGTATGGAAAAAAAAGGGTTGAAGCTGAGGCACATGGTCCAGCGCTAGAAGAAGAAAGTTGAGATAGTTGAGCAACGATGCTCCTAGTAGAGTTAAAAAAAAAAAAAAACTGTTTTAATTCCAAGTCCTTAAATCAAATTTCGAAACTGACCACAAACGACTTTACTAACAAGGCGCACGTGCCGCTAAGCTCTTGACCAGAGACAAAACAATGCAAAGGACATAAAGGATGTGCTGACAACAACAACAACAAAAACAACTTGTTTGACGCGTGACAGTGAGTGTTGGTCAAGCGGTCAGCTTGGCAATTGAGTTGGAATTGTTTTGGGCACGGGCCACAAGGGGTTAACTGGCTTGGGCACGCGTCGCTCACATTTGCATAAATACATGCAAACAGTGCCTGAAATTTTCCCAAAAATCACTTGCTACTTTTAGCAGCATAATACGCCCAAATAGAGGTCCTGGCAAAAGGCGTGGAACCAGTTCTGTGCGTCACTGTTTGTTTGTTTGCTTGTTTGGGTAATTTGTGCAACGTTTACAAGTGCACCAACAAGTTTTTCATTGTGGAAATTTTTGGTTGGAAAAATCAACCAAAAATGTGTGAAAATTTGTGGTGGTAAAGGCAATGGCTAGCCTATAATTAAGTAGTTAAGCTTTTCTATTTAGGGTGAGTTTTTTATTTCTTTTTTTTTTTTCATTTTTTGTTCATAGAGGGCGCTCATATTCCAAACAATATCAAATTTCTTATTTAGGCAACGCTTTTACTTATACAAAATTTTGTGAAAAGTTTCTTTTCTTAAAATTGCGTGCAAATTTTAAGGATGTAGAATGCCTACCCCTTTCGCTTTTCTTTTTGTTGTAACCTTATACAGCCATCGATCATGTGCGCGCGTTTCCGCAAATATTGCACAGCCGAAAAAAAATTCCCACAGTGCAAAAATCGCCGAGCAAGGATTACGATCAATTGTAGAAATACGCGAAAAGAAATTTACGAGCGATCAAATAACCAGGACTTGGCCTGATATCAAAGGGTGCAAAAGGTAAATAAAAGGAAAAATGTGCAAAAGAAAAAATTGCGCTTACGCTGAGACAGTCCAAAGGTCCTGCGCTTGGGTTCAAATGTGTCACTTCTTATGATGTCACTTTCTTGAGCGTATTATGCACATAAAACCAACGTTGGTGAACAACCCCTCCTTGGCAGAGACAGACAGCCGGCACAGATAGTCATCATAGTTCTTGCAGACGTTTTCGTCATCGTGTTCATAGTAAATTACGCTCGGAGGTGAAATGCAAACAAAGGTTGCTTACCTATATAGACGCATTTTCTCATTTTTTTGGCAACCCTTGCTTATCCTTTTTATTTTTCTTCTTTTTTTGTGACGAATTTAATGATTTTTGCCTCAAAATTTGAACGATTTTTCATTGACCCTGCGCACGCGGGGTAGTTCAGAGTTCGTAACTTGGGGTTTTGTTATGCCAGCTTGAACTGCTAAATTCATTCACCCGTGAAGATATTGTATGGCAACTGGCTTAAGGAGGCGTCTAGCTGAACTTCTTGGTCTTAGGTTTTCGGTTCAATGTCGTATTAAGTAAAATTTATGGCCAGGGTAAGCAATACTCATGCAGATTAATGAGCTGAGTTAGGTATAACCAACCAAACCAAAGGTGCTTCTATAGACCGAAGGTCAACTGTGGTAAAATGTATCATAAAGACAACTCTACTACAATACGTCTATAGAGTAGACTGGTTATTAAAATAGTTTTCCCAGTTTTCTGAAGGATTCAGACAGATTCTACACTCAGTCTAGTTATCACAGAGAAATGATATAAGAGGCATGTCGTTTATAGCCAAGGCAAGGGATACTTGGGCCGAGTTCCAGCTTGTTGTGATACCGGATAGTATACTCTTCATTATTTGTAGAGAAGTATCCAAGAAAAAGTTCTAAGAAGAAAAGTATACACGAGATCTGTGACTTTTTTCCCGGGCCTGGAGCTCTTGAAGGGCCCCGGACTCGATCTGATCACACTTCAACAATTATACGTATTTTCATGAATTAAGTAAAATTTATAGGGGACCGGCTTCGAGATTTCCCCCGGGTCCCGGATATTCTTTCTACGGCCCTGCGAGCGCGTTTGTGTTCAAAAAGTAAACAAGCAAAGTGCTCCTCCGATTCCACTGCTTTCATGTACCAACAACTTTTGCAGAAGATTTTGAGGGTAGCAAAAAGTTAAAACTAGTTAAAAACTTTTAACATGAGGCAAACAATTTGTCAAATAAGGACAGTTGGTCTCCTTTTATTGGAAGGGCATTGCTGCTGACGCCAATGACCACTTGTATAATGAATAAAAAGTATAGAGGGCAGTAAAGTTATCTGGGGATCGGCCTTTGATATTTCTTTCAATCTGGCTACCTTGATCCATTTTTTAGTTACTACTTCAGGCAAAAATGTTGCTCAAAGGGCAATTTTATAAGTAAATTATTTCAATTTCCTAAAAAGATGAAAGGATATCAAATAAGCCTATTGTCTAATAACTACAACATAAACATTACGAAATAGATAACAGTTGAATATTGATAATGAAGGACTCAGGAGCTTACAACCAATTTATAAATTTTGTAGGCAACACTCTAAACTACCACCAAAATATGACAAAACAAAAATTATATTTAATTACAAAAAATATCGTATATTTAAGACATTAGTTTGACGCAACGAATGCCGCATACCCTTCTTTTAATTGTTAAACTAAGAACTCTTTATATGGTGTGGCATTGATGTAAAGAATAATCAATACAAATTTAGCACATAGCATAGGTTTTTAAAAAAAATTTAAAAATTTTCTTAAAAAAAACAGTTTTTAAAACTTTTTGCAAAACACAAAATTTGAAAGTGTTTTAAGTCTGCAAAGGGTCTAGCTGGATAAGGTACTGGAAACTGCCCCAGCGATTTTTAAAAAGTAATTATGCAATTCGATAAATTTCAATAAATACAATATTATAAAAATTAACAATTTTTGCAATCTTTTGACAAAAAAAATTATTTTCATAAATTCAATAAAAAATTTTCGTTTTATTTTTTTTTAGTATTGTTCCACCAAATCGATTTGATTTAAATTCACACCATATAAAGAACGTAAAAAAACACATGTTTAAAAAAATGGTATTTAAGGAACATACTTTAAAAAAATAGGAAAATTTCATATTTTTTTTTAAAAGAAAATATTGGTTAAAAAAAATTAAATATATTTTTAAATATCCCTAGTGCTCACTTAGATTAAAAAAATTGGCTCCAAAATATTCAGTAGTTAAGTCGCAATTAAATTCACATGAAAAACACGTTTTTTTAAATTATGCCGCAACGCGTCAAGTTTTAAAACTGAAATTTGGTCTACAATTTTTTTTTGCCATTCTGCATCAAATTGCTTCATTACTTTTCAAAAATCGCTAGGGGCAGTTCCAGTACCTTATCCAGCTACACCCTTTAAAGTTTTTTTTAAATTTCTAACTGTATGAAACAGACTTATAGCATCTAACCCAGATATGCCCAAAGTCCTACCTATAGGACACCTAGATCATACATGCCCATTTTCAGTCACATTCGCAAGCTATGTTTTTTTTGGATTTAGAAGAGACAGGGCATATAAAAGTTTTTTTAATATTTGAGCTGTCGAAGGGTGTTATACCGGAAATTTGAAATTTTGATATTTTAGAAATGGATAATTGAAAAACGTGCGCTTTGAAGAATGAGCTTACAAAGTATAAATTTTTTAACAAAATACAATTTCTGTGTATGGAAAGCTATTGAGAAATAATTGTTTTTCTTTTCACAAAAAAATACCAATTTTCGAAAAATTTTGAAATAATAAAAAGTGGTAAACGGTAAAGATGGATAAACCAAAGTTTTTGCCAAAAATTGTCAAAGTTTTAATGATCATTAAGATCACGTAATCCTGTTTATTAAGTGAAATATTGGTACACTTTGTAGAGAAGCGAATCTAAAATTTATATGAATTGGCATCATGGGCGCCCTCAGGTAGGGGCCAGTAGGGGCATTGGCCCCTAGTGGGATTTTTGTCAAGAACCTAAAATTCTTAAATAACCAAACTTTTGATATTTTGGAGTTGGATTTTTTTTAATATACTTGACTTGCCTCCGAAAAAATCTGCGCTATGGATTGGCATATAATTTTGCTAGAGTGTGGCGCAAAATTTAACTGTGGGAACATCTGCGTATTTAAAATATGAATCTTTAAGGATCTCTAACTTTATTTATATTATCTAAGATCTAGGTTTTCATAAAAACAGCCGAATATAGTTCAATAACAATAAGGCCTCAGATTGTAAAATGCTTTCTGAAATCATTTAGAACTATCCCCTAGAATTAACTTCATACCGCCCAAAGACTGGCTATTACACAGTGTCCTACTTTATGGATGCACAAACATCATAGCAATTCCAATATACTGCACACGGCATAGAGTATCATAAAACGATATTTCCATTGTATAAGCAAATGACCGTTGTCATATGAAAATAGCGGAAAAAAAACAACAACAACAACAATTCCACCTCACTGTGCAGCCAACCTTAGTTGAAAATAATTTGAAGCTATGTTTTGTATATGTAAAATTGTATGCAAGTTAAATACACAGGCTGACCTAAAATTATAAAGCTAGGACGTTGGTAACATAATGCAACCCTTTCATCTACCCCTGGCCTCAGCGCTGTACTATTGAATTACCAATGCAAAAGTCCAATCCACAAAAGTCCAGGCAAGGACCCTTGGCCAGAACACACACACATATTAGGTACATTGTCAACTTTTGCTATCGCCTGTTAGTAACGCGCGCCATGGACGACGCCCCTAAGGGTTATCAGAGTTTACAACTTCCATATAAAATTTATGCCAGCCAAAGGATTTGACCAAACAAATCCTTTCTAATTTTTTTTTCATACTAATGCGCATGTGCAGCGGCAGATTAAATGCCGGACGCTGTGCAGCTTTTTGGTTACCTTCTTGCATTTTCAGCAAACTGGTTTTGAGTTTCATATTCCGTGTGGATGTATGTGTGTGTGCGTGCGTGACCCATCCATCAATTGTAGACGCGGATGTAAGGAGGAAGCTGCAGCACACCAAACTACAAGTCATTTGAAGTTTAAATAGATGTTGCATCCTTTTTTTTTAATTTTAGAATAAAAACTGGTTTCCAATTGCGCACATGTGTTGACTGGCCGTAATGTGGTCCAGTGCGCTGGGCTCGGAGAGACGAATTAACCCTTAGTTTTATTTAAATTTTATTCTCTGAGCTGGACAAGTTTTCATGGGAAATGTCTTGTGCATCCTTTTTTAAGAAGTTAAAATTTATTTTTGAAAAAAAAAATTATCTTTTGTCAACTAATGGCACCTTTAGGCTTTGTATCTTGAGAATTTTATGCAGCGTTTTGAGGCAATTGCTTGGTATATGTACAAGAAAAAAATGTTTGTTGCCCAAAAATAATCATAAATTGAATATAATGAAGTGTACGTCATAAATTTAAAGGTATAGTAAATTATTTAATTTTATAGGGTTTTTAAAACAAAAAATTTTAAGAAACTACACATATTTAAACTTTACTGCAACATACCTATTTATCTCTTCAAAAAACGTTAAAATACCAAAATGGTTGGTTGATTGTTCAAAAAAGTGCTGCCAAGTTAGAGTAGAATTTTTAAACAATTTTCTGTAAATTAAAACTTATTAAAAGCTTCTTTTGCGCTTTCAGTACAATTTCGAACTGGACAAAAACTGGAACAAAAAATGAAATATTATTCAGCTTCAATTTTTTTACTATTACCTTAGTCTTCCCTGTAGGGTCATAGTTAAGTTTGTCTCGGGAGCTTTTCAGCTAAATAGGAGATCATAGAACCTTAGGGCCGCAGCTTTACATTCATAAAATATTATTATTACACGCTAAAATAAAGTTTTTCGTAAATTAAAACCTATATAGCATTATTTTTAAATCATTGAAATATTATTATTTAATTTTTTTTAATTTTATACTATTTCCTTAGTCTAGAATTCTAAACGCAAGGAGGTTAACTGAGAAGGTAATTGAGTTTGGCACACTGTTAAATAACGTATCCAAATGGATTTTAAAGTATCAGATGTAAGTTAATGGATTGGAAATGGAATTACGAAAACTTGATACCCAGTCGTATGGGCATGGTAACATAGAAAATGAAAAAATTAACATACAAATTCTTAGCGTACCATTTTTTAAGTCTTTAAGGAAACCTTTTATATATTATTTTTGAATCTCTTACCATTTTATTACTTAAATCTTTAATTTAAGAAATTATTACAACTATGTCATTGCATCAAAGGTATTCATATTGATCCACGTTTCGAATCTCAAGGACGCTCGCGTTGAATACATTCGAGTTTACATTCGGACCTATAAAGTATTACCCAAATCTTGCCACGCGCCGGTCAGTACCTGAACACAACCCCTTTGGCTGACCACTGGTCCATACATACAAACAAAAAGTCGTAGCATCATTGGCATAATTATTTATATAAGCAATTCAGTGTCAGTTCCATATAGGGGTCAAGCACGACGCTGTACTTGAAGCACGCGCTCTGTTCAGCGGTTTCACGTTTCGAGGTTTAAAAGTTTAACGGAAATGCTGACAATACGCAGGATTTAACGTTTATAATTTAATGTACCCATATTTGTGTTCCATTAGCTCTTCTTTGTTATGTAAATTAAATATAAACTGCAGCAATTTTAATAGTACAGCAAGCAATAGACACAAGAATATTTATTAAATTTTAAAAATAAAATCAATCGCTATAAATCAAACGATTTGGCATGCGTCAAATGTGTTAAAAGTTTTAGTATCCATTGAATCAAGGATATACAAGATTTGAGTAATATGCAAGCAGAAGGAGATGTAACAGAAGTTCATTATATCAAAAAGATTATCATGACCTCGAAAATTTATTGATCTAGTTCTGTGAACATATACATATATCTGAGAGAGTACTAGAGCTTGAGACCCAACACATTTTTTAGGACGCAGGCAAAGTTCATTCATATCAATCTTGTCCCGTTGCTACCCAAGATAATTTTACAGACCTGAGCTGTACTAATCAGAACACTCTTTAGATCAAGTATGTTAATTTATTTAAACATCTTGCCCTTGCCCTTTGAGGCTTTAATTACACTGTACAACAGTGATTTAGAACTTTTCAAGTGACCTAGTATACGTTGTAGGTCTTGACGAGTAGATCACGATAGTGTGTTTCAAAATTGTCTAACATCCCCAAAATCGCAAGTTATGGCTTAAAAACCGTTTTTCGGGTACTGCGATCACTCCCACAATCACAACGTCGCCATTTGTCAACCGATTTTCGATTGCTTTACGATTTTGGAAAGAAGAAGATGATATACGCTTTAAGCTTTAAGATGATATACACTTGTTTATACTTCAATCAAAGCAACTACGAGATTTTTTAAAAGGTTTCTAAGATTTACACTTTTTTTTTCGTTTTTTCACAATTTGAAGTCATTTTATATAACATTTTGTTAAAACACCTTTACTTTTTACATTTAATCTTAAAGAAATATCAATGCCGAGTAAGAAAAGTCATGGTTTATTCAAATCGGTCGATAAATTTTTAAGTTATTAATAATTCGTAATTTGTTTGTTCATTAAGATATCGTAACCAAATTTGGTAAAACTAACATTTTTGTATTTAGTGCTCAACATATATTTTTAGTTAACATTTTTATTATTAAATTTTCCATGAATAAACTTTTCTATTTAAATAAAAAATGCATTATTTATATTTTTTCTTTACAAAATTAATAACCGAGAAGAACTTTTGGTCTAAAAATAAAATTTATGATTTACTAACTAATAAATTTAAAACCGAATTTTGAATAAAAAAAGTTTCGTAAATACAATGAAAACTTCACCTTTTTATAACGGAATTTATTTTATCTGAAAAACAACTAAAAAACCAAAAAAATAAAAGTTACTGAAACAAAATATCCTTTTTTAAAAACAAAAAACATGGTTTTTGAGTTTTTCAGTTTATTTTTATTTCAAAAATATTAACAACTTATAATAAAATATTTTTTATTTACCATTTTAGCTTATACAACTTATAATAAAATATTTTTTACTTACCATTTTAGCTTGTTTATTTATTTTATGTCATAAATTTAATTAGCTTAATAAGTTTAACAATTTATAATAATAAATATTACAATAAAATATAATAACTTATAATTTTAGCTTGCTTATTTTTATTATTTGATAAATTTAATTAGTTTAACAATTTTTATATATTAAAATAAAAACAAAACAAACAAAAAATTGCTTAAATATGTAAACGTTAGTTATATATAGAAACTAAGAAGCTAAAATTAGAAGGATTGTAATATACTTTTTAGTTTTGTTTGCATAAATAAATAATTAAAACAAAAAACATTTTTTTTTTAATTTGGAAGTTTTCAGTTGGGTTGTGGAAATTGCAGGCTCAAATAGATTGCTAAATCGAATGACCTTGAGATTAGGCGGCTCACAAACAGCAGTACGAATTAATTCTATACAAATTTACCTTTTGAAAAATTAAAAAAAAAAGTAAAATTGTAACCCACCAAAGTAAGAGGCTAAAAACTAAATCGTTACAGCGCCCCAGAATGTTCAATACAAACGCAAAAAAATTGTATGTGTATATGTACATATATGTATTTTGCCGACCACTGCTGAGTCTGAAAACAGCTAAACAAAAAAATTTAATTTTGCAATTTTTCCATACAAAATGGGTCTTCAAAGCAGCTGAACTACCAGGCGAACAGAAATGCAGAAAATTCAGTAGGCAACTTTAAATTAGCAACTTAAAGTATGCTACAAAATTTTGACAAAAAAATTATTTTTGCAAAAAAAGTGTGGCATACTTTTAGTGACACTTTTAGAAAAAATTTTATTCTGCAGCCGCTTGCTTATGATTTCTGTTCGCCTGGTAGCTGAAATCCGTTCAGAGTCAAAAATTAGCGAAAATCGATTCAAATTTTTTATTTTTTTTGCCAAATCGTCCGCAGTAAATTTAAATATTTGAATTTCAGTAACGGTTTTAAGCTGTTCAATAGGTTTGGAACAACAAAATGTTTCTTTCCATAGATTCCTTCAGCCAGAATATTTGATGTATTTTTAGAGCTAAGCAACTGAAACAAAATATCCTTTTTTAAAAACAAAAAACATGGTTTTTTAAGTTTTTCAGTTTATTTTTATTTCAAAAATAATAATATTTATACAATTTATAATAAAATATTGTTATTTACAATTTTAGCTTGTTTATTTATATTATTTGATAAATTTAGTTTGTTTAACAATTTGCCTTAATTTTATAATATTTCAACAATAGTAATAATAATTATAATATTATAATAAAATATTGTAACTTATAATTTTAGCGTGTTTATTTTTATTATTTTATAAATTTAGTTTGTTTATATATGTAAATTAAAATAAAAAAATTGTTTAAATATGTGAACGTTAGTTATATATAGAAACTGAGAAGCAAAATTAAAAAAATTGTAATAACTATTTAATTTTATTTGAATAAATAAATAATTAAAACGAAAAAACATTGGTTTTTTTTAAATTTGGAAGTTTTCAGTTGGGTTGTGGAAATTGCAGTCTCAAATAGATTGCCTTCGATGACCTTGAGATTGGGCGGCTCAGAAAAAGCAAATGTACCTTTTGAAAAATTAAAAAAAAAAAATTGTAACCAAAGTAAGAGGCTAAAAACTAAATCGTTACAGCGTTGAACGAATGTTCAATACAAACGCAAAAAAAATGTATATGTATAGGTACTATAAATTTTGCATACCACTGCTGAATCTGAAAACAGCTGAAAAATAAAAAAAAAATAATTTAATTTTGCAATTTTCCATATAAAAATGGTCTTGCAAGCAGCTGAACTACCAGGCGAACAGAAATGCAGAAAATTCAGCAGGCAACTTTAAATTAGCAACTTAAAGTATGCTACAAAATTTTGACAAAAAAATATTTTTGAAAAAAAAGTGTAGCATACTTTTAGTGACACTTTTAGAAAAATTTTTATTCTGCAGCCGCTTGCTTATGATTTCTGTTCGCCTGGTAGCTGAAATCCGTTCAGAGTCAAAAGTTAGCGAAAATCGAACCAAATTTTTTCTTTTTTTTTGCCAAATCGCTCCGCTTAGAAAATTGGAATATTTGAATTTAAGTAACGGTTTTAGGCATGTTCAATCAGGTTTTGAACAACAAAATGTTCTTAAAGAACTTTCTTTCATAGATTCCTTCAGCCAGAATATTTGACGTATTTTTAGAGCCTTTAAGCAACTGAAACAAAATATCCTTTTTTAAAATAAAAAACATGGTTTTTTAAGTTTTTCAGTTTATTTTTATTTCAAAAATAATAATATAACTTTATATAAATTTATAATAAAATATTGTTATTTACAATTTTAGCTTGTTTATTTATATTATTTGATAAATTTAGTTAGTTTAACAATTTGCTTTATTTTTATAATATTTTAACAATAATAATAATAATTATAAATATTATAATAAAATATTGTAACTTATAATTTTAGCTTGTTTATTTTTATTATTTGATAAATTTAGTTAGTTTAACAATTTGCTTTATTTTTATAATATTTCAACAATAATAATAATTATAAATATTATAATAAAATATGGTAACTTATAATTTTAGCTTGTTTATTTTTATTATTTGATAAATTTAGTTTAACAATTTGCTTTATTTTTATAATATTTTAACAATAATAATTATAAATATTATAATTAAATATAGTAACTTATAATTTTAGATTGTTTATTATTGTTATTTAATAATTTTAGTTAGTTTAACAATTTGCTTTATTTTTATAATATTTCAACAATAATTAATAATTATAAATATTATAATAAAATATAGTAACTTATAATTTTAGCTTGTTTATTTTTATTATTTGATAAATTTAGTTAGTTTAACAATTTGTTTTACTTTTATAATATTTTAACAACAATAATTATAAATATTATAATAAAATATAGTAACTTATAATTTTAGCTTGTTCATTTTTATTATTTGATAAATTTAGTTTAACAACTTGCTTTATTATAATAAACAATATAATTAAAAATATATTAAATATAGTAACTTAAATTTTATTTATTAAATTTAGTAGTTTAACAATTAGCTTTATTTTTATAATATTTCAACAATAATAATAATTACAAATATTATAATTAAATACTGTAACTTACAATTTTATTGTTATTTGGTAAATTTAGTAGTTTAACATTAGCTTTATTTTTATAATATTTCAACAATAATAATAATTACAAATATTATAATTAAATACTGTAACTTATAATTTTAGCTTGTTTATTTTTATTATTTGATAAATTTAGTTAGTTTAACATGTTACTTTATAATATTTCAACAATAATTATAATTATAAAAAATATAGTAACTTATATTTTAGCTGTTATTTTTATTATTTGATAAATTTAGTTTAACAACTTGCTTTATTTTTATAATAATTTAACAATAATAATTAAAAATATTATAATTAAATATAGTAACTTATAATTTTAGCTTGTTTATTATTGTTATTTGGTAGAATCTAGTAGTTTAACAATTAGCTATATTTTTATAATATTTCAACAATAATAATAATTACAAATATTATAATTAAATACTGTAACTTGCAATTTTAGTCTGTTTATTTATATTATTTGATAAATATAGCTAGTTTGGTTAGTTTAACAATTTGCCTTATTTTTATAATACTTTAACAATAATAATATTTATAAATATTATAATAAAATATAGTAACTTATAATTTTAGCTTGCTTATTTTTATTATTTGATAAATTTAGTTAGTTTAACAATTTG
>JBAMAX010001722.1:0-120555 GCA_037043745.1 Chymomyza amoena | reverse complement strand
TTCCGGCGTTCCGAAAATGTCCAGGTTTGTTGTTTGGATCTACAAATTTGGCTAAGAACTGTATTTTAAAATTTTAAAAAAGATATCTTGACAAGATACAAAAAATTTATCGAAAGTAATCGATATCTTGCTTGAAGCTGACTCACATTTCGAAAGCGATGCTCAAATCAATTTTTCGAGTTAAAATATATCACTTGTCTCAATACTGATTATTCGAAATTTGTTAATTTTTGAGTGACTTTTGTATTTCATAAAATTTGAATTAATTTCTATTTCGAAACAAAGCGCTCCGGGGATTGAGCATCCCAAAATCCGGCTCCTTTATAGTCTTAACAACAAAATTTTAACTTCGTTTGTCGTAATCGCATCTTCTAGTTAAATTGGGTGACTGCAGCTCTGTTCCAAAATCTCAACTCAATATTCCCCTGCTAATTTTTGTGGTCTATACTAAGTGTATCCTGCAACGCCTACTTCTGCCTGTAACGTTTATCCGCACAAATCTCTGGTGCCCTTTCACCCTTTTCGGGGACAGGGTATGAAAAAACACAGTAAAAGAAGGCAAGGCAAGGCAAAAACTTTGCAGCTGACGACAACGGCAATACCAAAAACAACTACAACCAGGACTCTGTCTCGGATTTTTCTTTGGGGGTTTTTTTTTGGTCCTTAGCCTGTAGCTATGCATGAAATTCATACGAAAAACAAATATTATTTTGCTTTCGAAGTTTTTCCTAGAAGTCGATTGGGCTGGAATAAAAAACAAATAAGACCCAGATAAAGCATCAATATAGGTAGATGGAACATACGTAGATGAAAACACATATCGGCACAGCACATATTCTTTTACAATCCAATTCTGGTAATCCGATTATCATTCAAAAATCGAAAAAACGTTTTATAGCAAGCAATCCAATGTGGGGTGGTTCTAGCCCCCACTGCTTCCCTTGCGCACGTCTCTGCCTAAAAAAAACAGTAACGAGCCAGAGCCAGTGTGTCCCTTGTTAGAAATGCGTGTGCCAGTGTTTATTTGCTGTTCCTTATTACTGCCGTTGTTGTAGACTGGCATTAAGCCGGTCGAGAATGCTCCTTTTGCCAGGAAATTTATGTGCTTTGTGTTATATGGCGCAAGAAATTGTAGAAAATTTAAATCAAAATAACTGACAGATGACTGAACAAAAGATTTATTTGCCGGAGCAAACATTTACAAAATTTAACCAAGTTTTGTTGCATTTTTTTGTTGTTTAAAGTAAATAAATTAATTAAATTGCTGAAGCGCTTAAACAACTTGAAGTTTTGTAGTTGTTGGCACTTGAGGCAACTTTACAGTCTAGTGAGTCCTGCGAGCGCAGTTGATGCAATGTTGCAAGTTATACGCTTTGTTTCACCTGCCACATGCAGCGGCAAATAAAACTAAACGCACACTCAAACACAAACATGGACAAACGAACGGACACAAGACTGACGCATGTGAGGAATACTATACGAAGAAAATGTCGGATTTTTTTCGAAACTGCCTGAAAGTATGCTATGGCAAATAACTATGGTCACAAGTGCTGCCAAGCAAAAGAAAGTGGCAGCGAGTGAGATAGACATATATATGCATAAATGTTGTTGTTGTTGTTGCTGCCACTGGACCGCAGCTTGAGTTGCTGCAAAGACGTCAGCGAGCAAAGGCAGGACGACAATGATGATGATGATGGTGATGAAGATAAAGATGATGATGGTTAAGCTGATGACCATTATGACGTTTACGTTGACGATGTTGCTTAAGAAGCAGACGTAAAAGGAAGATGATGCCGCAGCAGATGATGACGTTGATAAACCAGCTGATTTTGCGTATAAAGTTGATAAATATGTATAATACAACGTTGAGAAAAATAGCCCGCGGTTAAGACTTGGCATAATATTTATATTTCATTTGAAAGTGCGCATTTTAAAAGTACTTTGAGCTGGAACAGCAATCACTTGACGGAATTAATTCCCATTGGAGTTGGCAACAGTGTGCAAAAATTTCAAACAGCCTCAAAAGCAATTTGTTCAAAAGGGTTTGCCAAATTGCGCGATGGGAATAGCCGACGGTTACATGATTTTAACAAATACAGCTTAAGTGATGATATAAATACGGTTAACTTGAGTAAATTTAATTTAACTGCCGGGAAAAATTTTAAAAAAATTTTAACTTCGTTTGTCGTAATCGCATCTTCTAGTTAAATTGGGTGACTGCAGCTCTGTTCCAAAATCTCAACTCAATATTCCCCTGCTAATTTTTGTGGTCTATACTAAGTGTATCCTGCAACGCCTACTTCTGCCTGTAACGTTTATCCGCACAAATCTCTGGTGCCCTTTCACCCTTTTCGGGGACAGGGTATGAAAAAACACAGTAAAAGAAGGCAAGGCAAGGCAAAAACTTTGCAGCTGACGACAACGGCAATACCAAAAACAACTACAACCAGGACTCTGTCTCGGATTTTTCTTTGGGGGTTTTTTTTTGGTCCTTAGCCTGTAGCTATGCATGAAATTCATACGAAAAACAAATATTATTTTGCTTTCGAAGTTTTTCCTAGAAGTCGATTGGGCTGGAATAAAAAACAAATAAGACCCAGATAAAGCATCAATATAGGTAGATGGAACATACGTAGATGAAAACACATATCGGCACAGCACATATTCTTTTACAATCCAATTCTGGTAATCCGATTATCATTCAAAAATCGAAAAAACGTTTTATAGCAAGCAATCCAATGTGGGGTGGTTCTAGCCCCCACTGCTTCCCTTGCGCACGTCTCTGCCTAAAAAAAACAGTAACGAGCCAGAGCCAGTGTGTCCCTTGTTAGAAATGCGTGTGCCAGTGTTTATTTGCTGTTCCTTATTACTGCCGTTGTTGTAGACTGGCATTAAGCCGGTCGAGAATGCTCCTTTTGCCAGGAAATTTATGTGCTTTGTGTTATATGGCGCAAGAAATTGTAGAAAATTTAAATCAAAATAACTGACAGATGACTGAACAAAAGATTTATTTGCCGGAGCAAACATTTACAAAATTTAACCAAGTTTTGTTGCATTTTTTTGTTGTTTAAAGTAAATAAATTAATTAAATTGCTGAAGCGCTTAAACAACTTGAAGTTTTGTAGTTGTTGGCACTTGAGGCAACTTTACAGTCTAGTGAGTCCTGCGAGCGCAGTTGATGCAATGTTGCAAGTTATACGCTTTGTTTCACCTGCCACATGCAGCGGCAAATAAAACTAAACGCACACTCAAACACAAACATGGACAAACGAACGGACACAAGACTGACGCATGTGAGGAATACTATACGAAGAAAATGTCGGATTTTTTTCGAAACTGCCTGAAAGTATGCTATGGCAAATAACTATGGTCACAAGTGCTGCCAAGCAAAAGAAAGTGGCAGCGAGTGAGATAGACATATATATGCATAAATGTTGTTGTTGTTGTTGCTGCCACTGGACCGCAGCTTGAGTTGCTGCAAAGACGTCAGCGAGCAAAGGCAGGACGACAATGATGATGATGATGGTGATGAAGATAAAGATGATGATGGTTAAGCTGATGACCATTATGACGTTTACGTTGACGATGTTGCTTAAGAAGCAGACGTAAAAGGAAGATGATGCCGCAGCAGATGATGACGTTGATAAACCAGCTGATTTTGCGTATAAAGTTGATAAATATGTATAATACAACGTTGAGAAAAATAGCCCGCGGTTAAGACTTGGCATAATATTTATATTTCATTTGAAAGTGCGCATTTTAAAAGTACTTTGAGCTGGAACAGCAATCACTTGACGGAATTAATTCCCATTGGAGTTGGCAACAGTGTGCAAAAATTTCAAACAGCCTCAAAAGCAATTTGTTCAAAAGGGTTTGCCAAATTGCGCGATGGGAATAGCCGACGGTTACATGATTTTAACAAATACAGCTTAAGTGATGATATAAATACGGTTAACTTGAGTAAATTTAATTTAACTGCCGGGACTTTACGGATATAATATACACTGTATAAACATTCTACGTATTGCAACAAATTTCGTAGGACAAAACTAGTATTTTTAAGTTACATAAGCAGATAAAAATAGGCAAAAATCGACGGCACAAAAGCTGCAATTTATAAAATTTTCCAAAGACTTGGAAGGATAATACCTATGATTTTTAGTAATCTTAATAGATGTAAGTTTTTAAAAAATATCTATCACGAGAGGAAAAGTAAAAATAAGAAATAATATGTTCTGTCTTTTTCAAAAGAATCC
This sequence comes from Chymomyza amoena, assembly GCA_037043745.1. Lineage (NCBI taxonomy): Eukaryota > Metazoa > Arthropoda > Insecta > Diptera > Drosophilidae > Chymomyza > Chymomyza amoena. The sequence goes on along the minus strand of JBAMAX010001722.1, from coordinate 116,299 downwards.
CAAAATATTATTTCTTTAATATTACACATTTCTTAGGAAACCTTACAACCCATAAAATATATACCCAAATATGTGGAATATCTTCATAAACGTTAACTACTGCCCCGTCTCAAATACCACAAAGATGAGAAAATTACAATCTTCCTCAAACTTCTTCAAATAAAGACACACGCCGTCCAGCTAAGAAGACAATCAAAAAATCAAAAACAAATAATCACCAGGTCTTGATATAAAATCTAAATTTGTTGAGCACCCAATGATCACCAAATTTTTTGGAATTTACCTCAAGGAAAATGTAATACGATTTGGGAGGTGAAAACGACAGCATATTCCAAGAATGGAGTCGTTTGGGGCTCTGGATGAAATGGGTTCAAGTCAATAGAGTTTTATGACAAATACGATCACAATATATTTCAATAAAGATTTAATGAATTTTATTGTTCCCATAACATAGCCTGACTGAAGGATCTTGTACTGCATTCATAGCTCCAGAGCTCGTAAGAGTTCGGAAAGTATAAGTTCGTTGCTTAGCTTTATCGATAACCCTATCCACAATATCGAATATTTTTATTTCGAACTTTTGACTTAAGCTTTCTGTGCAAAGCAGGAAAAAAAATGTCCACACTGAGAAAAAAATCAAGTACCTATTTCAAACGTAAAACTAGGAAATCCACACTTGATTTGGCTGGAAGATTGCAAATACTGAATTGTAGAATTTCGATCTCACATCAAGTATTTCGATTTTATGTCCGAAGCTATTGAATTAAGATCAAGAATTTTTAAAAAGAAGGATTGTTGAAATAAGTAAAAATAAAAAATCGTATGCCAAGTATTTTTTGATCCTAATTTAAAATAAGAAATAACAAATTCATATGAGTATGAAATATTCTTGAAAGAAGTTCTCAAGATTTTGCTCCAAAACATTTGCACCTTGAATCAAGTCCATAAATACTCTTAACTTATCGTAATATATGTATTTGTATCATTAAAAAAAATCTTAAATAAAGAATTTTCTATACTCGAATCAAGTTTATTCTGAAATTTACAATAAGAAACATATAATCTTGAATTAAGATTTCAAGATTTTGTTCCATCTTGAATCAAGTTCATATTTACTCTTACAGTTGATACGTAATTGACTCGAATCAAATCAAATAAATCTTGATTAGAGCATATTAAATACTTGATTCAAGTTTTATCTGAAATTTAAAATGCGTAATATGTAATCTTGAATCAATTATTATAAGATATTTTGAACTCAACTTCGAGTTGTTGTTTTTAGCAGAAATTTACTGTCGCTTGTCTACGACAATAAACCAGAGACATCGAACACCTGGAAATCAACATTCTACGGAAAGTTTGTAAATAATGGTGTTCCAGACTGCGCCTTTTACATGACCGAAATTACTAACACTAACTGCAAAAACAAATTCATAACATCTAACATAAAAGAAACTTATGTTTTACGTGTTACGGGTGTTCTTATGAACGCGTCGATGAATTTCAAATCAAGTTTTTTCGTGAGTTAGCGGTTGTCAATACGGAGGTTTTAAACCTATTGCGGTGTGTATTGGTACTTTTAAGCACCAACATACTCCATAAATGCCAAATCCATTTAGTTTTTCCTTATATAATTTTAAACGGCAGCACTTTATGAGAGCTATCTGTGCTTTGGCACCTGCAATAAACAGACTAATGCTGCGTCCACGTGACTCAGAAACAGTTTCTCTGCTCTGTCTAGACTAGACCACTATCCATATCCTATAGTGCTGAAAATATGCTATACTCTTTAAGTTGTCCAAAAGGCCTTGAGGTTTATAAATATTAACAATTCCGCCATTACCTTGAAGCATGCCCTTAAATTATCGCATGTCTAACGTAATTCCTGAATATCCTGTGCCTATGCCCGACAATTCCCAGTAATGGGAAATCGCAAATATGATGACTGCTCCTTAGCAAACATTTTTCCAGTTAGTTTAGCTAGTCAGTCAATTAGAGGCAATGACACCAGCAGAAAAAAAGAAAATTTAAGAAAATTGAAAAAATTTTATATGCATGTGGCTTACAACTTTTATGCTTTTTGCCCCCCAGACACATAATTCAAGCACACATACAGACACAAGTGCTGTGTGCATGAATCTATGTGTGTATTTATTATGTCTGTGTGTTTGTGTAAGAGTTACGTTGGGTGTGGCATTGGCATTGTAAACAACGGATAAGCAGCTCACAAGTGTCCACACCCTGCCTGGCAACGGCTGACAGCCATGAGCGTGGTTCAGTTGGTTGGTTGATTCAGTCGGTTGGCAGGGCAACGCCTAGCCCCAGGAATCAGTCCCAGAAGGGCAAGGGGGCTGCTGACGTGTGCTTTTGTCAATAACTTAATAACTTAAAATATGGTTTAATGCTCACGTAACAACATTTTGCCACTTGTGCCAAGCACTCGTTGGTGTGAATGGCTTTTGGCTCAGAGCGGGGTAAGAGGGTAGCTTCTCTCTGTTTTTTTTTTTTTTTGTTTGTCAGTATTCCTTGTGCCAAGTGTCAAAGCCAAGGCAAGGGCAGGAGGGGGCAAGGTGCAGCATATTGGCACAGACAAGCCATCTTTTATGGCCGTTACATATGCGCTACATACATATGGGCGATAACTCGTGAAGCAGGCCATATTTGTTATCGATCGGTTCGATTGTGATGATTTATAACTCGTACAAAATTCAACTTATTTATCGAATTATAAATCTTGGCAGAGCAAGGTCATGCCTGTCATAGAAAATTGGTCGATACAGGATGTTACGAATGTATTTTGGTAATCGGAATTGTGGAGGAGTTGCAGGACTTAAAGGATACACAATTCGCACTAACTCTTATACTACATTAACTGCAAATATTATGTAAATATCTTTATTTATGGCAGAATTTTTTAAGAGGCTATGAATATTATAATATAATTTCAGTATACTTTCTAAAATGAAGTTAGAGTCCTTTGTTAACCGTTGCCTTCGAAACATAATGCAAATATGATGGCCAAGAATAATCTCGAACGAGGAGCTGTGTAGGAAAACTAATCAAATTGCCTTTAATGAGGAAATAAGAAAACGAAAATATGGCTGGATAGGCCACACGCTACGTAAGCCCTATGATGACGTCCCGTATGGAACCAGGAGAAGGGGAAGACCTACAATGACATGGAGGAGAACCGTACAAACCGAAACGTGCAAATCGTTTAACGAGCTGAGACAAATCGCGCAAATTAAAAATAACTGGAAGACTTTGGTTGCATCCTTAAGCTCCTAAAGGAGTAAGGAATTAATAATATTAAGAATAATAATAATATTTTCTAAAAAACAGTTTTGTGGAGTAATCGATATAGGCTTTTTTTTAGTGAAATTTTATAATTTGTATTCCTGAGCGCAATTTAGTTTCGAGAAAAAATCCAAATAGTTGCAAAATAAAATGTAAATATGTTCTCTTCCAACAGTTTTTAACAGACATCCCTGGAAATTATTATTATTATTTCATTTACGACAAAGTCATAATTCAGCTTTAAAATATTAATCGAATACTTTTATCCGTTTACACGCCATCTAGCACTTGTTAAAAAAGACAATCTTAATTTAAAAATAAAAAATATTTACTACATGTATATTCACTAAGTAGATACCTCTCTCGTATAAGAAAAATTAAAAATTTAGCTCGCTTCACATATTTTCACCCATATGTGTATCCCTGTGACTGAGTGTGTTTGAGTGTCTGTGCACGTGCTCACCTTTTGATCCTTTTTAATGCGGTCTAAAAGTTGTATCGATTTTTTTTCTTTCTTGCTTCTGTCTGCTTTAGTTTATTTGCACATTTAAGCATTAAAAATAATTAAAAATGATTTTTAACCATTACCGCAATTTGGGCTTTGTAGTGAAACCTTTTTTTGTATTTTTTTTTTAAATTTTATTTTTACATTTTTTTTCACTCATGCATAATTCAAATAATGCTCATTGTCGTCGTGCTCAGAGTTTTTGTATGAAAACTCACGACTGGATTTTGAGCTGCAACGACCCAACTCATTAGCGTTCCGTGCCAGCGTAATGCTGTTGACAATGGGGCCAACCAGGGGGCATTCATGTGGTTGTGGTCGAGGGGGGCCATCCACATGTGAAACCTTCAATTGCATATGTCTGCCTATGGGTGATATAGGTGTGTGTGCTTATGTGTTGGTCTGGTGAGCATTACGTTGAAATGTAAGGATTACATGCGTCTAATGGACTTGGGGATACACTCTACGATACGCTATTTGGGGTTATTTCGTAATAGTGTTAAAAAGTGTTAACAACTTTAAAAAAGGGAAAATTCTCTTGTGACTTATTTTTCAAAAAATATTAAGTTTGGTGTTTTTTAAAAAAGAGCTGGGTTTTTTAATTTTTTATTTCGATAAGATTATGGTCTCAAAGGATACAAAATGTGCCTTAATATATCGCTATTGAAGTGACCCACCAAAGTTCGACCAAAATAGCACGATAAAGTGCCATTTAAGCATTAATGGAAACAAGTTATTTTTCAGAATCAGATTTGGCTATAAATTTTGGCTTTTCAAAATTTTTTATAAATTCATTGTCAGATGGAATTTTTAAAGTCGTGCAAATTGAGGCAATATTTAAGACATGCTTTAATTATATATAAAACGTTCAAAAATGTACTGAAATTTAGTCATAATTAAGTGAAAAAAAAATTACTTTTTTTTAAGATATGCTCAGTTTCTGTGATCATCTTAAAAAAACTCATCTGAACAAACTTTCTGCTATATTCAAATGCTTCGAAGTAGTTGGAATGCTCTTAACAAATTTCCACTACCGAAACTTCTTAAGTTTTTATTTTATTCATTATTAAAAAATAGAGTACAATACAAAATGAAAATTTTTTTGCACATCAAAGCGAACTATAACAGATAAAAAATCCTGAACTCTAAAATATAACAAACAAATTTGTTGCTAATAAAAAAATGTTAAGGTAATTTCGGTTAATTTGGTAAGCTGCAATATAATCATCAATCCACGTTACGAATTCGAGCCACACATCGCGGTGCTATTGGGTCGATTACTAAGTAATTTTGTTTGATGACAACAGCTGATCTTATTGAATTTTTTCGCAGCCAACTTCACACTTAACCGCTTTACCTTTATACATTTGAACAGCTGATATAGTAACGTATTTTTGTAAAAAAAAAAAATTTTTAATTTTTTGGAATAGTTTTCTTTTGGTACTATATCGAAGATGGAAGATCGAAAATAACATTTTCGGAATATTTTACTGTTTTACTATCAAAAGGGTAAAAAAGCAGTTCATGCGAGGCGAAAACTATGCGATGTGTACGGAGAAGATGAACGCCGAACGCCAAAATTGGTTTGCAAAATTTCGTTCCGGCAATTTCTATCTTAAGGATGCACCACGTCCTGGAAGGCCTCTTTAAGCCGATGTGGATAAAATAAAGTCGTTGGTCCATGCAAATCATCGAATAACAACTCGAGAGATTGCTGAAAGATTAAATTTGTCTAACGCGAGCGAACGTTTATAAGCACATGAAACGTCTAGGATTAATTTCGAAGTTTGACGAAGTTTTATGGGTTCTTCATATTCCTCTTAAGGAAATTTGCGTCGTCGCATTAACGACTGTGATTTACCTATCAAATGTTAAATGTTCTGTTTACAAGAATGTAAAGCGCAAGAGATATTGGTCTAAAAAGGATGAACCAGCCCAAACCACTTCGAAGGTCGATAGTCAACAAAAAAAGGTTATGTTGTCTGTTTGGTGGGATTTCAAAGAGATCGTTTATTTTGAGCTTTTGCCCGACAATACCACGATTAATTCTGAAGTGTTAAGTGATGCACTCAAACAGGAGAGGCCAGAATTTATTAATAGAAAAGGTGTAGTGTTCCACCAGGGTAATGCGAGACCTCGAACAAGTTTGATGAGTCGCAAAAAGCTTTTGCAGCTTGCATGGGATATGCTGCTACACCCACCATATTCTCGAGAAATTTTTTGGCCGGGAGAACCTTTACCTCATATCAGGACGTAAAAAACCACTTGGACCAGTTTTTTACCTTCAAGGACCAAAAATTTTATGAGCGTGGAATCAATCTCTTGCCCGAAAGATGGCAAAAGGTTTTGGATCAAAATGGAGAATAAAAAAATTGTGTTTTAATTGCACTATAAAACAAAATTACTTAGTGAACGACCCAATATATAAAATTTCAAATTTTCAACCCTTTACCACACTTTAAAAGTTATAAATAGATTACTAGTTTATAAATTTAAGGGTCATCGAGTCAACCTTCGTATAAAAGTGTTTTTTAGGGTAATTTTGAGTCGAGAAATACCAAAATTACACCCTTTTTTTAAGTAAAGTTTTCAAGATTTTTTTTTCGAAAAACACGTTTTTGGGCGCTTTTTCCAGTTATTTGTTAATATCTCTACAATTCCTACCCGATTTTAAGGATCTTAGACTCGATATGTTCGTGAAAGAATTCTATTCAAATAGCTGGGCACATAGCTGGGCACCAAATTTGGTGACTTGTTTTTAATTCAAGCTAATGATTTAATAGTCTTTAAAGCTTCAGATAATAATAATTATTGTAGCATACCCTCTATACATAGTGATGTTAATCAAAACTCTGTTCTTAAAGGACGATTAGTGACCAACCATTTATTTCTTACTATTCGTAGCAATAAATTGCTATACTGTGCTAAATTTTGATTGTGTAGCTTTTATAGTATGTTTGAATGAGGTCTTCAAATTCTTCAGATATCAACAAAATTTTTCTTTTTGCGAATAATGATCATCTCTTGATACAATCTAATGTCTTTTTTTCACATGGCCACTGATAACTATGATTCACGAATAGCTCTACGCTATCCCAGGTTATAATAAGCATTTTAGTACAAGGAACTTATGGTCTGACTATATCTTATTTTTTCCAAAACTATGACACTTTTCAACAAATGTTCAAATGTGCAGGGTAATAAATAATTTCCTTGCCAAACGAATACAGCTTCAATTTCGAGAATCTACTTACTTCGTTTTTAAGATTTATACAAATTCGCGTGCGCTTTGTTCGCCAAGTCTTGCAAGCAAGTATTACTTCCACGACGTGTTCTTTATATGTTACAAAAACTCTCTTAAATCCTATTATAATTTAGTAGTACCTTTGTTTGTAGTGTATATTAACAACAACAACAACGCGAGAACCTTTGCATTTGCATTTTATTAAATTTCAAAAGCTCTTCTCACACACATTTGCACCCGCAGTACTCGTCAACTTACCTGGGCGGGCAGGCACCCATGAAGCATTGTAGTGACGTAGAATGGAATGGGATTGAGCTGGGATTATGACGGGGGGATGAGTGTTTGGGGTGCGTGTTGCATATTTATGCACTTAATAACGCATTTCAGCATGCTCAAGTGCAGCTCATATCTTTTGTTACATTATACGAAGAGACAAGGACATAAAGGGAGCAGGACAGGCATATGCAGTAAAAAGGACAGACAGTTGGCGAGTGAGAATATAAAGAAAAGAAAAGGAAAGGGAAGCAGCTGCTTTTCATTTGGCACATGTCTTTGTACTATTGACAAATGGAGCATGTCAGTTTCATGAATATGCACGAGGGCTGCTTGATCATTTGTACTTAATTTAAGTTGGAAAAGGACTTGGAGATTAAAGTTTCTCAGGCCGCACTTTTAACTTTTTATGTACCAAACTTTCGGGAGAAGATGTGCTGTAATGTCAAACTACTGTAGAAGCTGTCAGGAGGCAGAAGAGGAGGAAACAGTGGAGCACCTCCTGTGTGGATGCATGGCACTATGCAGGAGGAGACTGAATACACTGAGGTTCCGAAACTTTTGGGAACATTACTGAAATTGCAGAAATCAGAATTAATAAGATTAATTCGGTTATTAAACCGATAGGTTGGTTCAACGAGGATACAGTAGAATATAGGACTGATTCAAATGGCATCACAACGGGCCTTTCATTGGCCTAGCTGTGTCGGAATGGTAACCACTTCTATCTACCTTCCTACCTACCTACCTTAATCTCAATCCTCAAACCACGTGTATTTTGCAAAAATAGAAAAAAATCATTTTCGTGTGATCATCCAGCATTATTATTAGCATTCAAATACCTTGGAATAAAGTTGGATGATGTGATGGGAAAGTAAAAGTTCGTGACTTTAGACGTACTCTATTATATCTACTCCATTTAGACGTGAAAACAATATTCATAAGCGCAACTACGTCGCGTGTTTTTCGATTTTAAACCGCATTCCAAACAAGTTTTTTTGCCCAGTTATAACCGCAGAAGCAACATGGATCGTAACAATACACTAGGGGTCAAGGAGCATTCACAGCAGGACCTCCATGAAAGGTCATGGAGAAAGTTTGATTTTTGGGCTGAAAGACTTACTGGCCTATATTACTCCGACCTGTTAGAAAGGTTCGGCATTGATTTGAAGCAAAAACCTGCGCATTTAAAAAAAGAAAGCTTAATTCTATAGTACCACGATGATCCATGGGTGCCGTCTTATGTCAAAGATCCATAAGTTAAGACAGTCATCCCTTTAAGCATATTTTCAGGATTTAGCACTAGGAAACTATTTTGCTTTTGAGGCCCTATGGTCCAGAGGAGATGAAGGAATTAATGACAAACTTATTTCTGTTTATAAATTCTGAATATGTACCCGGGTTTAAGGTCCTAAAGGAATTATTTATAGAACGAGAAAAAAAAATTGATAAAACTATTGACTAAGCACATGGAGCTTTCAGCCCATAGGCATAATAGATGAAAAAACATCTTATGTTAACATTTAACAAACTGCCCTCGTTTATATGTATGTGTCGGAATGTGCCGTTATGCACCGCCAGGCAAAGCTCAAAGAGTTTTCTTTTGACAGAAAACGCTGCGTATGAGTAATGTGACACATTGCAAGCTAAGAAGAAAAAAAAAACTAAGAATAAAAGAAATTAAAGCAATTACCAAGGCCTAGGCTTTTGAGCCCATTATGCAATGCCTGCTGACTGGCAGTTGCATAATTGATTGATTTACCCTTGCCCAACAAGGACCAACTATCCTGCCTGCAAGCAACAATTGAATGTGACAAGTGACACAAACACACACACACAACAGCACACATATCATAATACAGAGTACATAGCCGCCCCAACCTCCCTGCCAGCCGCCCACTAATGGCCAGTTAAAGCCAAAACCAAAGCTAACAAATAAAACACTTGGCAAACCAATCAATGGCAAAACTAAAAGCCCAACCACATCTAACAACCGCCCAAAAGTGAGGGGTATATGGCGTACCACCCTTGAATTGGTTCCTTGGTTCCCTGATGGATGTTTGTTTATGTGACTGTGTGTGTGTGTGTGTGTCTGTGGTGCCCATTAAATTACATTGTTCAGTATCGCCATCAACTAACTGAGCAAACAACTCAAGTGCAGACTCAATAAATTTTCTTTATTTTCCTGCATTTCAATTTCTGATCAACCAAGAGCTAAATTGCATTTAAGTTTACAAAACTTTGCAGAGTAAATGAATATACATATTGCTACAAAAATAGTCCTTAAATGCATTTACAAGACTAAGGATACTTGAAGAAATATGACTGGGATTAAGGATTACCCTAAATGATAGTATTGGACAGACGCCTCGACTGAATTAGAGGTAGGGGGAAATATAGAGGCTCATCCCATATTCATATTTCTGTATAAATAGACTAATTATAGATCTGCAGAAAAAAGGTATCAATATCTTGCATCCGAGAATTTATGTAGAAACTTGAAGCAGATTCTTCGAATGGGTAGGAAATAACCAAAGCGATATTTTAAACATCGTCCGATACATCGTCGACACAAAGATCTTGATACGCACTTAGCTATATATTTACTTTATTCCTCAACAATTTCTACAGAGTCTCCGAACGGGCAGGAAATTTATCGTCGACTGAGAGAGCTTGAGACGGACTTTCTTATGTATTTATTTTATTCCTCGAGAATTTATAAAGAAACTTAAAGCAGATTCTCCGAATGTTAAGGAAATAACTAATGCGATATTTTAAACATCGACCGATGTATTGTCAACTAAAAGAGTTTGAGACTGACTATGTTTATATTTAGTTCTTCGAGAATTTATATAGAAACTTGGAGCAGGTTCTCCGAATGGGATATATATTTCGATATATTGTCGACGTAAAGAGCTGGAGAAGGACTTATTTATGTATTTATTTTATTCCTCGAGAATTTATATAGAAACTTGAAGCAGATTCTTCAAATAGGTAGAAAATATCCAATGCGATATTTAAACATCGGATGATATATTGCCCACTAAAAGAGCTTGAGACGGACTTATTTATGTATTTATTTTATTCCTCGAGAATTTATTTAAAAACTTGAAGCAGATTCTTCGAATAGGTGAAAATAACCTATGCGATATTTTAAACATCGGCCGATATATCGTCGATACCAATTTTTCAAGTATCAATGCCAAGCTAAAAGAGTAAAAAATAAGGGTTATTATAATTAAGAGAAAGGTTACATTTTCGTGATGTATAGGCCCGATATTTAAGGCATCGACAATTTTATGGCGATATTTAAATGCCCGATGTATAGTCGATACCAATGTTTCTGGTATCGATGTCTGGCTAAAAGAGTAAACAAAAAAAATGGAATGCAATGGTTTATTATATTTAGGAATAAAGTTGTAGATTTATGAAAATTTTCCGAAAATGCTGCCGAATTTAGTACCATGGTTTTCAACTGTGAATAACTCAACTGCAATATTAATTTACTTTAAAATTTAAAATTTTTTAAATTGGTACACATAATACGTACTATTTTTTTTAGTTTTGCTAATAACTAGGCAGTAATGGCAATAATAATATTTAATATTAATCAATATTTTGATATGGCTATTTATTATTGCATTGTTTGTTATTTTATACACTTATAACCAATTTGAACAAGCAGCTGATTTTTATATTTCGTTTTGGCGCCATCTATTGTTAGTAGCGACATCTATTGTATATTCCAATTGCCCATAGATGGGCAGCACTGTTAGGCCACAAACTCTACGCATACAATTTGTTTATACACATAACATGAGTAACACTTTTTTTCAGGCGGTTTTACACAACTTCAAAATGGATGGTCCTTTTTTGCCTGGTTCAGTCCATATTATTAAAAAACCCCATTCGAAATAATGATTTTTTCTAGGAAATCAATGCACACAATTCTTCTTTTTCATTTATTTAATCCATGACGTAAATCCTCAGCGCTTAACCCTTAATGTTATTCAAAGTAATGATTTTTTCTTGGAATTCAATGCTCACAATTCTTCTTTTTCATTTATTTAATCCATGACGTAAGTAGTCAGCGCTTAACCCACTCTGATATACATCGAGACTTTTAATTGCATACTATCATGGTGTTTAAGCTCTTAGTGCATAGTTTAGTGAAAATTCAAAGATCACAAATTGCAGGAGAACCAACTTTCCAAAAGCACAACATCTCGCTTATATAACTTTAAAAAGCATTCCCTAATGAAAGGTCTTCTCTCTTTAAATAAGTTTATATGGTTTGAAAGAGCTATGATAAAGTTTCAACTATTTCATGCTGAAGAGTTTTCCCATCATACTGCAGATATTCCCACTGTAGCACACTTTTGTGCGCTTGGCATTTTTAATCGCTGAAAAACAGCACTGGCGCCAACGGAATGTTTATAGTTCGGTTAGCCAAGTCAGCTGCAGCTGGCTTTTAATTGAAACTGTCAGCGCCAGCCGCAATGCCCAAGACATGGCAATGGTAATAAATCAGCAGCTGTTTCTCAAACTTTCAAGACGGAAACTAAGTCAAATTTATTTACAAACGCCATGCCAAAGACATCGACAAACGACAACGACAACAATTTGCAGACAGACTGTCGACGAGGGCTGCTTTAAATGTTGAACAATTAAAAAGTTTTCAATTAAGTTGCAGCGGCAAAATTGGCACTTGTAATCAGCACCTGTTCAACAAGCGTAACAAAGGGGGGGCCAGCGGCATTTAGGTGGTTGGGTGGGCAGCTGACGCACGCGCCAGGCTTAAATAAGCTTAGAGAAGCCTGAACGGTGAACGAAAGCCTGAGGTGGGGCTATGAGGCAGGGCGGGGGGCAGGGTAGGCGGTTACGTGCAACATTGCTAGCGCGCACGTAACATATTTATTACGCGTGAGCTGTGCCGTTTATGACATTGTTGTAGTAGTAGTTGTTGTTTTTGTCAGTGGTGGATTAGAAAAAAAATATTGGGGGGATCCAAATTCGTTCACAGTGTGAATTATTTATAGATACTTCGGCGGGTAAAGATTCTAAAGTTATATTAAACTTTAAGTCCATATAATATATTAATTATATTTCAATAGTATGGGTTTTTTTATTTCTTATCCCTATGTATAGGGTGGGCCATCTGTTGGTTTGGTTGTTAAACACTTATAATTTGGAATTCCATATTAGATGCTAATCGATATAGGACTCATTTTGTAAATAATTTCAAATACTTTAAAATTGTAATATGTGTAAAATTTACAATTTTTTTTGAGATATTTGCAAAATATTCGCAAAACACCGAACGCGTGTTCCAACTTTCAAACATTGCGCTGGACACAAATAACCTGCAACATTGATTGAGGTCTTGTCATGAATAAAATTTGATTGGCAACAATTGTAAACTTTAAAACATGCCTTTAAATTTGATAGAAAAAAATATATCATGAAAAATCCGGAGTGATATATACTGCCAGAGGATACTGGCACGCCCACTACCCAGCAAATACGAAAACTCGGTTTTAGATTTAGAACAGGGTCCCCAACGATCTCTGAAAGTTTTGTGTATTAAGTATTAATTAGTATTGTATTAAGTATATTTTTCCAGATGAAACTAATAGAAGAACAGGCATATAAGATTTTGTCTTCGAAACTTAGGATGTTCGCAGCCTGTAGGAAACTTAATTTGGGTGCGCAGAAACCCCAATCTTCCCCCTCTGCATCTGGCACAAGTTTGTTGCTGACGTATTGTGTACGTTTGTGTGCAAGTGTGTCTATGTTTGCGTATCTGTGTGAACAGCAAATGAGTTCTTCCATCTAGAAACGCGAAAAAGTTGTTGCTGCATACTTTTGGGGGCTGCTTGTTAAAGCAACTTGCGTTGCTTCATTTCCAAACAAACTTGACTTTCTTTCATCAAGAACATCTCTACCATGAGAAAGATACTCATTACGCATATAATAAAAGTAGCTGCAGCTCCATTTCTACGCAGAAAAAATAACTGCAAGAATGTGTAGCAGAATGCTGTAACTGCGGACTTGGTGGGGCTCTGGAACTTTAGGGTCGTTAGTTGAAAAATTAAATAAAAACACGTGCCAAACCAACCAAAAATAAACATAAATAAGGCAAGTTTTATATAAGCAGTAAATTGAAATATAGACCAACGAAGTTTAAATACACTTTTTATGATATTTATGTGCCTTAAGTGGCATTTTTTGGGTTAAAATTACTTCATAATTAAGATTTGTGGTTTAGATAGATTCGTTTTCTTTTTTATTCGGCAAGAAATTTTTTAATTATATTTAATTTGAATTAAATTTATTTCAATCACTTTAAAAATAAGTTTTGAAATTAATTAACAAGTTTTGGAATTCCGTACTGGGAACCGAGGACGATGAACGCCAAAATGGCTGTTGCAGACGAAAACATAAAAATATTTTGAAGCAAAAGAAAAGTTAGAAGGTCGCTATAATCGGTGTTTCGCTCTAGTTTACAACTATATTGAATAATTAAATCGCATTTGTCAAAAAAAAAATATTTTCCTTACAACGTACAAACTTTTCAACCCTCCTGTTATTTATTTCTATTTTACGCATACAAAGGAATCTCGGAAGAAATTTTCAAAATAGGACCTAGAATTTTGATAGATGAATTTAATTTACCTACCGCAACTTACAAGAACATGTTTGGCTACAAATCTATTTGAAACATCTTGCTTTTTAGAGGTTTACCACTTTGAACACTGCTTTTTCTGACAGCTGGATAATGGCTTTTTGTTGAGTTTGGTTTGACATTTTATTATGGATGATAGACTTACTTGCAAATGGTTGACATTTCGGTTTTAAATAAAGGTTTCGTTCGTCAAAATTATTCACAATATTGTTATCCGATGAAGCAAATTATAAAAAATATTTTTTTTGTTTTATTATGATTGACTTGTGTGGCTCTAAAAAAAACACCCTTTACGTAGAGTTTGGAAAATATCTGGCATCATAAAAGACTATTTAGGACCTGTAAAAAGATCTTTAAATTGACTACCACTGCCAATTCCCCTTGTTTTTGCCTCTGATGCGAATTACTTTAGCCTATTATATTGTGAATTTCTTTTCTGTTCATGGTTTAAATTATTCTTTAAGTATAATTCGTTTCTATAATAATCACAAGATTTTAAAGGCGTATAAGTATGAATTAAACCGATATAATAATTATTTACGTATACGAATTAAAATGTATGAAAAGAAAATTGAATGTAAAACTTTTTTGCGAAGAAGCTGGCACTTAAATGGAAAAAAAAATGTACACTGCAAAAGATCATCTGGTTCCTCCTTGTAAGAAACCCATGGGGGAAAAATATAAATGTATAAATTAATTTTACTTTGTGATACTACTGTACTATAAACCACCGCCAGATTTCCAATTTTTACTATTTACCCCAAATCTTTTAGTTGTAACTCAACACATACTTTCCATCCGTGATAGACAATTTTTCCAAATTCGTTGGAAAAATTAAAAATTTTAAACAGATCGCGTAAAAAACATAATTTTTGCCAACTTTTTGTAAAAAAGACTATTGATTGAAGATAAATATTTTGAACTCTCAAATGTAGTTACAAGAGACCATTATGGGATGTTCCCTGCATAATCGAAATCAAATTCGAAGAGAATTAGAACAGAGTATTTTAAAGTCGAAAATACATTTCACTTTAGAAATTTAGGAAAGTGTTAGGTGTACAAATAGAAAACCGCCGTTTTCCCATAGGTGGCGCCAGCTTTGCAAATCGGTCGATAAGTACGAAGAGAATCGATACATTGCCAGCTGAGGCATCGGTCAATAACAAAAATGTCAAAATTTGTGCCGAAAAAGGGTCATTTGCGACGTATTGCTTTTTACATTTCATTCAAAAAAAATCGGTTCAAGCGCGTCGAATGATTGTAGAAACTTATGGTGAAAGTTGTATTAGTGAAAGAACGTGTCGGAATGGTTTCAAAAGTTTAAAAACGGCGAATATAACGTGCAAGACAAGGATCGTCCCGGACCAGTGAAAAAGTTCAAGGATACAGAATTAGAGATTTTACTTGATGAAGATGGTTGTAGAACGCAACAGGAACTTGCAAATTTAGCCCTGTATCGGACGCAACTAATACGCCTGAGTCGAGCGTTGAAGGAAAAACGCCGGTAATACTCGCAAAGACACGATAAAGTCATTCTTCTATTTGACAACGCTCGGCCACATGTTTCCAAAGTAGTGAAAACATACCTGGAAACTTTGAAATGGGACATCCTACCCCACACACCGTACTCTCCTGACATCGCCCCTTCTGATTTTTACTTATTCCGATTGATGACGCATGATCTGGCCGAACAACACTTTCGTTCTTTCGAAAAATAACAATTCAGAAGCTGCCAAAAAGATGGGAAAAACTTGTGGCCAACAATGGAAATTATTTTGAAGAATGAGTATGTAACGAGATTTTTACAATAAAGCCTCCATGAGAAATGAGAAAAAACGGCGATTTTCTATTTGTACACCCAATATTTAGGAGTCTATTCTGACAATAACTGCTGAAGCACTGTGTGGCACCATGGTCAAGCTTATTTCACGAAAGCATTCGATAAAAATCTTAAGCGTGAGTAAAACTTTTTTTTTATCAGAAAAGTGCACTAAGCATCTAGATGATTTGTCTATCTCCAAATAATGCAACTAATCGTTTATGAAATATTCGTTTGCAATTACATTTATAATTGATAACAATTTGATATTTAACAAAAAAAAAACTTTCTATAGAAAATTCGTATAAAAAAGTTTAGAATTAAGATTGGCTATACAGAAACTTTTAATAAGAACAAAAAAGGAGAGAATTTTAAAGACATTTGTATTATAAAAAAAAATTTTTTGCAAAACGCTGCGTGTTAGAGAAGTTTTATTATATTGCATTATAGAAAGGTAAAAACTTTATATTAAATAGAAAGCGTTACCCAAAAAAAGCGATAAATGGACGTTATGGTAAAGTTTTTTTAAAGACTAAAATATTCAAATTAATTGAAATAAATTTTACAAAAATGTTGCATTTTTTCTCTACAACTGAAAAAAAAGAAAACCTTTTTAAGTCGACATATTGCATAAATTTAAATATGAATTACATTTTTAATCGAATAGGCCAAATTCCATATCACTCCGAAACAATTATTAACACATTTGCTAGAAAAAATTCTGCTTGTGACCTAATAAATAAACTAATAAATATAATATTTCAGTAAATGTGAAAATACCAAGCTAAATTATAAAGTAGGCAAATAATAAACCCACAAATCATTTCTTAATTAGTCTTCTAATTATAAAGATGCCAATCATTTATATAAATGCTTAATGTACTTGACTTTACGATTCCAACAAAGTATGATAAACTGTTTTAAAAAGCCTGAAATACTCTGAAATTCCCAAGATTAAAAAGTATTTAAAATGCCAAAAGCAAAGTTTCAGCTCCACAATGGTGTCTGCACTGCATAATAAGCTAAAGTTTTTGTGCTTCTCCACTTTGTGGACTGTTGTGGATTTGGTTTTCCATGGCACCTCATTTGTCGTGGTCAGTAGCTGTTGTTCCACAAAATGTCATTGCCGCACAAAGATTGAAAAGAACTCAATTATATTTTGCGTTGGCGTAATTAAAATTGCAAAAAAAAAAAAGAAAAAAAAAACAAAATGGAAAACCAAGGAGCATGGTAACGGAAGTACTCAACTCAACAATCCCGGGATTTTATTTTTGCTGAGCTTCAACAGCATCAGCATGAAGAACACGGCGCTTATTAATGACGTTAAGCTCACTTGGTTGCAGACCGGCAACTGAACTGGTCTGGTCTGGTTGGTCTGGTCTGGTCTAAAGCTAATGATGCCAAGTTGGTTGCTCCTTCGAAGTTGACACTCGACGACTTCATCAACAGTTACCAAGTTAATTACGCTAATCGGGCAATTTTCCAACAAACTCCTTGGAGTTTCCTTAATACTCCTTATACTTTTTATTTTTTATTACTGTTGCTTAGCTGCAGCATTTACAATTAATTTGAAAACTTTTTCAAAAGCATATAAATAAAATATAAGACTGTAATAAAAATATGTACATACTTTTAAGCATGCCCATTAATATGCAAAAGATATATGTACTTAAATTTTTTTGGGAAAGTCTTTTAAGGACATTTTTTGTGGGTAGCCACATGTGCGTGGAAATTAAATTTACATTTTGATTACATAAATTCCACCATCTTTAAGGGCTGTAAATTTTTGAGCTGGCATTTGAAATTGTTCCAAGTTACTTCATAATTTATGGGCAAATTGAATAGTGCTATGAAATGTTTCAAACTAAACATTTTCATACGAGAATATTATTTAAATTTATGACACTACAAATAAATCTAGTTTTAAAACGCTCTGGTAGCTACAAATCCATGGCTATTCATCCATTTACATTTCTTACTATTTGTTTTCCAATCACCCTATAGAATTCTTTTGGTTTGGTTTTTTGTGTTTTCCAGCAATCAATTTTTATACTCTGTAATGTATGGTACTAAAAGGGTACATTAAGTTTGTGCTGTCCAAAGCACAAAGTTACCTAAAGTATAAACAGTGTGACTAAAAAAGTCCTATATACCCATGTCAGTCCGACCGTATGAACGCCTAAATTTCAGAGATGGTAAGAAATAAATAATTTTTTGTTATAGGGGTTATATTGCACTAGTCGACAAATTTCACACTTTTTTTTCTCCAGTGATTAGACTTATATTTTATGTTAGGTCAATGTATCAGCATTCAACATCCGTTTTTTTACTATCCTCTCATAGCTTGTTTTTTTCCTAGGACTATTTTAGTGAAAATAGACCTTTTTCAAAAAACGGTTGCACATACATAGATGTCATAAAATCTGTACTAATTCGAAATTTTTCAAAATTTTTTTTCATTAAAAGTAGAATAGAGTACCTTTCCATAATGTCCCCAATCATAAAAATCGGTAACTTGAATAAAAAACTATAGCCGAAACTGTGTGTCCGAAAGTCCAAAAAACACAACATTTTGGTGACTTTTTGTACAAATATCGCTAATTATTTCAAAGGTATTTGACACCAAAATCGAATGACAATATCCCGATCGATCAAATTTTTTTATACAAAACTCATTGTATTTCGTTTGTTTATGAAGGTACAACAAATTTTGCCTACGAAAGTTTTTTAGAGTGCACAAGCTCTGTAGAAAATTTAATCAAAATCTATTGACTAAGTCATATAGCTCCCATAGGACAAATCGGTTTAAAAAACGTTTATTGAAAAAAAATTCACAGTGTTCGTTTGTTTATGAAGACATCGTAACCAAATTTTTCACCAATAGTTTTTTATAGTTTCCAAACGCTATACCAAATTCGAATTAAAAATCGGTTGACTACATCATATAGATCCCGTAGGAACGATCAGTCAAAAAAATTTTGAATTTTTTTGTTTATGAAGGTATCGTAACTTAATTTGGCATTCAAATTTCTTAATAATACAATAAACAATATACAGGAGATAATAAACAAGGTACAGGGTATCACAAAGTCGTCCGCGCTCGACTTTAACTTTCGCCATCTTTTTGGAAGTGATTATAGTGAAAGAACTATAAAGTTGACGATGTCAATTAAAAAGTATCAAAAATCTCTGACTCTAGTTCTTAGTTAAAAGAAAAGATAATCTAAGCAATGAAGAGAGATATTTGAAAATAGCACTATGCATTACTTGAACTAGGTAATCGTTTCATTAAAGCACTTAGACTTGTAGACTTTTGTGAGTCTAGGAAGTGTATCGGAACTAAGAACTAAGTGCGTCCATAATCTTAAACTGCGATGAGACAAGTTCTTTAAATATTATTTTTAAAATTATGAAGATTTTAATATCAGGATTGTTTCTTTGATTCAAATAGTTTTAATTTTATAAGTTTAAAATTTTTTAAAGTTAAAAATGATTAAATCCAAATCCAATAAGGCAAGGACTTGAATATTACTTAAAACATTTTTAATACCTTAATTTTAGAATTTTACATTTGTATTGTTTCAAGTTCAAAATGTTATTCATTTGTTATAATATTATTTTGATCCTCATTTTGGAATTTTTTTAAAGAATTCTCAAAAATGCCTCTTACCGAATATTAATAATTTTTGGTTTTTATTCTAATAATTTGTTAATAATTTCTTCACGTTTTAGTAATTTTTTTTGATTAAAACTTTCAATTAATTATGAAAGACTTTAAATATATCCTTTTTAATCTTAGTTCCCAAATTTTTTGTCTTTTTGTATTTAACTTCAAAAATCTATATTAATAAAAATAAATATTTTTATTTTAAGAATACTGGCATTTCTGTCTGTCTTGTGAACAATGCAAAAATTCTAAATTAAAGATTTTAATTTTTTATCAGTACATAAATTGGTGCTGATTCTACAGCCATTAAAAAAATCGATCTAAAATTAGAGAGGTCAGACCGTGTTTTTCTAATGTTTTTTGGGTATTCTTTAAAAAACCTTTACATTTCGTTTCGAATACGGTTGTCCGGTAAAACTTTGTATATGTACTAGGGGTCGCTGCATTCATATTCGACGTTAAAAAACACCAAATTAATAATATTGTAGTAAAAATATCTCGTTCAGGGGCGTAGCGAGAGCGTTGAATGTGGGGGGCTGATGAGCCTCAAAATGCCGACTTATAGATGAACAATTTACTGCAAAAACTTAAAAAGAAATTGAAGACGTTGTATTACAACTTTCAAGATTTATTGAATGTAATCTAAAAATTTTCAGGCTTTCCGAATATAAATAAATGTCCGAATCCTGGATCCGAAAGTCGATTTTTTAATACTCTCTGTAATTGTATTAATTATTCGCAAAACTATGGGATTTAGATAATACTAGATAAGATTTCCACGTGCATTCATATAATATATTTTTTACAAAGCCACTTAACTCGAGTCATTAAACGATCTATTTTTAATATTATTATAATGTTTTTTAACTAAGCTTAGCAGAAATTAATGATCAATCTAAAATTTTTATTTTAAAGTAGACGCCAAGTGAACCATAAATTGATTCCATATTTAAAACCAAACCAGAGCACCCAGAACAGCCTAAGCGCCTGAATCTAAACTACATTCCCACATGAAGCATCCCATTGTACGTTACCGTAAAAAGTGGTTTTTAAAATACCAACTAAACTCAAAAATCTGTTCACATTGATGCACAAAGTAAAACCAAAATTCCACATTGGTTTTCGAGTACCACAATCTAGTCACCCTTTTCGTATGAATAATATTTTGTAATCACATTTAGCGCCTAAAAGATTGCTTTAAAAACTCACACGAATGAATACGCAAACCGCAGCTCCAACTCCCCCACATGATTGGAATTTAACCTCAACCAAGTGACTCTCTTGGCAGGATGTTTGCAATATATTTAAATCTGTGCATATTTCATTCATTCATTAGAAATCATTTGTTGGCTAGGATTGATTTGCATAATGGCTCTGACAAGCCAAGTCGGCATTGGTATTGTGCAATGTTGTTGATTTCGCAGATCCCAAAGAACAGCTGCATTGATTTGGAAAATACATACATTATATACAAACATGTACATATATGTAGTTATGTGTTGTGTATTTGCTACAGCTGAACGAACATATCAAATTTCATTTTAGGATTTTATTTTTGGTCGAGGCTTTCGAGACCCTCTTGCTCCATTTTTGGCAAAGGCACAAAAGCCGCTTGACATGTCAAAACAGTAAATGCTTTACTTATATATGTATCTGCTAGTACGAGTATCTATGATTGTATTTTTGTTGATGTGCACGAGGGTAGGCTGAAAAGTTGATAGCTCAAGCAAAATATAGTAAGCAAGCATTTCGTTTGTATTAATGTGAGAGCTTTTTTGATCAGCTGCTGCTCCCGAAGAATCAGGCACTTGTGCCACCCTGTAACTTACTTTCTCAAATTTTTGCAAAATTAGTGAGATTTAACTTCGTAAGCTTATTCGATTTATCTCTTAAGGCAAAAAAAAATATTTAGACAATAGTTTTGGAAAGTTTCCATTAATGTGTCGGCACCATTAAACTTGGTTATGTTAATTTCAGAAAGGAAAAACTAATGAATTTGATGTGAAGCAGTCTAGATGCTCTTACCAAGAAAGTAAAATAAAACAAAAAAATGGCTACGGAAGATTAACAAATAAAGCTGGACAAGTGGAAAATATTTTGTAAAGCTTAAGTCACGTAGTTTGGGGACGGCCCCTATGAACCACATCCATGATATTTCAGGATTTAAGGCGGCAACACCAATGCATTTAACATCGATCTCAAAATGTTTGAACTTATTCAAGTATCGTATCGAGCTACTAACATAAGTTTCTATGTATCAACGCAGGTAACTAATCTAGTAGCGGTCAAAAGTTAGAGCTCTAGCTGAGTAATAAAAAAAACAATGTACGATCTGTCGGCAATATCAATAGAAAGATTAGTCGCAAAGAGTTCGTGAAATGTCAAGACGTGAATACCTAAAAATGGATGGATTATTATATCAGATTGACGAACTCGTTGTTGTAATACCCTATATTCTTGTATCAAGCTTTGCAATAAATGTCCGCGTTCCTTCACAATTATGGAAACTAAAATCTAGATGAATTTCTGTAGCAAACATTCTTCATTTTGTACCGATTTCCGTTCCTGTAATTTTTTGCGGAGCCATAAATTGATAGCGCCTACGGTTTCAGTCCGATATTCGATCAAATCGATTTTTAAGTGAAAATCAGTCGAAATTAAGATTGATTCTCGAAAATTGAACATCAGCCCGGATCTACTACATAGAATCTGAACTGCTCGTCTTTACATGTTACGTTTACAAATATTGTGTTACACATTACGTAGACGTATATTACAATTTCGTAATTTTTGATATGGACCCCCCAAAAATATTTTCTGGATGCGACTGTGGTCGCTATGTTTGTTAATTGCATATTATTTGATATATGTTCCAACCGAATTTTGTATCAAATATATGGCACTTTGTAAGTGCTCAATAAAAGTTCAATATCGCCAATACTGGTTACAGCAGCTATCTTCACATGCCCACAATCGAAATTGTACATACTCCAGAACGTTTTTCTTTTTTTGACGAAAACTCTAGAACAAGAACAGCCAGTCTTTCATCCAGTGTACGCATAAGTGGGGTTCAATTGTTATGTCACTTGAATCATGCTTAAAAGAAAATACACATGCAAAGATTGATATACTCCGATTTATAAGTGATTAATAACCGAATCCAATAGATGACCCACGCTATGATTCAGCTGCTAGCTACTTTGACTAAGACACTCGTACTGACAAAGATTTTACATAGAGCGTATTATACGGACAGACAGATTGAAAATAACGAGATCATGTGCATTAAATCGAAGTTTTCTATTTCCTAAATGCTGGTATTTTATTAAATCTTAAAGATAGAAAATAAAATTTTATCTTGGCTAGACACAAAACTTCATATATACCCTAGATTGTATCTAATACTGGTACAGGGCTTCCAAATCCCTTAATAACTGGAATATTGTTCTGTGCTAGGTAAGTAGTGTCAATTTTGGCTTATGATTCCCAATTGGATAAAACAAAAATTACATGAGACTGGAACCTAAGTTCTTAGAACTTTGACTGAGATTCTCGTTTTTTTCTTGTGACTCCCTTTGTTTTCTTGTAACTGTATTAAGTTTGGTTCAAATGAAATTTACCTAAGTAAGTATTACGTGTTTTACAGGGCTGTTCTCATTTTTGATTTTTATACGTTTCGATGAATTCATCAAATCTGAATTTTGCGAATGTCAAATCAGAGGTAGTCAATGCAAAGTTTGCCCTTTACAAAGCTGTACGAAGAATCAGTGCAGATACAGTTTGCATTTTCTGTTGAATAACGAGACCTCATAGCAAAGTAGAAAATTGGTATCAATATTCGGCGTATTGAACATTTCCGTGCCTGCCATTTGAAGCGTAGTCGCAAAGGTGATAGCGCGCTCTAACTTAAGTCCAATTACTTGATCAGATCGATCCATACGTGAAACTTGGTCGAAGAGTCATTGATACTCGAAAACTGAACATCAAGCTCAACTGCTTATCATTGTCTACGTGCACTAAAGCTTGCGCTACGCAGAATCATACGATGTTTATTGCGACTGCGTAATTTCGTAATTTTTGATATTTGGACCCCCTCGAAAAATATTTTCTGGATCCGTCCCTGTTATAGGGTATAAAAATATGAGAAAAAATAAAGGTATTTCTCACAAAATACTGTTGTATTTTCCAAAACTTAAAGAAATTAATTGTCTAAAAAATGCTGTCCTTCAAAAAATATATTACAATACCGAAGGGATTCAGTACTCGAAACTAAAAGAAACAGCTGCTGTGGAAATATTGGCGCAGCATTTATACAAAGGTTATTTTTTTAATAGGTTCCTAATTTTCGAAATGTCTATCTCTGAAAGCAGTTTGCACTTTTGACAAATTTAAATTTAATTTTATTCAGTAAGGACTATCAATTCATCATGGTAAGTTTTGCACCACAAGAATGCGTTCAAATCCTCAAGATTTTGTAATTCGTAGTCGTGGTGGTCACATACCAGAGATCCTTTTCAAATATTAATTGATTCTAAATTTTCTTTCTAATAAAGCCATATTTTGCGGTCATTACATCGATTTCGATTTTTTATTTAACTTTGAAAACCGGACGTGCTTAAAAAAACACCCTTTAGTAAAATAGAATAATATAGGGAATGACGGACTGGAAAACAATTATGCTTCAAATGAATATGGCATGAATACAATAATATAGATGATTGAGACTGATATGACTATTATATTTTTTAAAACTTCAAGAAATGACAACGGAAAGAGTTTTCCTTTAAGTGATATGGCTATCCTTTAAAACGCATAACTATTTTGGGGAACTTAAGTCTAGTACGATAACGCACATAAATGGTTCGTCCAATAGATTAGGTATATTGCTCAAATACAGAATATGCTCACTTTCGTCAGAAATCCAAATTCCCAATAACGTCTCAGCCTGCCCTCGTTTATTGCGAAATACCGCGAGTGTAAGCCATACTACAACCCCTAACCAAAACCCCATATAATGTTGTTGTCGTTGTCATTATTGTTGTTGTTGTTCTTGTTGTCGTGCACTTGACTTGACGTTGACACTTGGGAAGCTCCGGGGGTTGTCAGTCCATCATTGAGTTGAGTGCGTCCACTGGGCCATTTGTCTATTGTATTTTATATCCATACATGGTATATATATAGATATGCGTATAAGCGGCGCTTGCAATTTGATTTCAAGGCAACTGATATGCCACAGATATAATATCGATGCGACTTTAAAGGCGAACCCAAAAAAAAAATGTAATAGATAGAACCAATTTTATGATCAGGGCGCAAATGTTTCCACTTTTATGGCTGTCACTTTGCCTTTGATGAAAGAGTCCACGTCAATGCGTAAGTCGCGCATTCTATCAATATTTTATGTCTATATATATACATAAATATGTACATATGTATAAGGAGTATGCCAAAGTGGCTGTTAAAATATTATGTAGCCAACTCCAGCTAATGTAGACATATAAAATTTCAAAAAATATTTATTTTTACATACATCTTTCTATGCGTAAAGGGAATTTTTAAAGAGCCCAAGTCATTTTAATATGCATTTTCTTATAGAGTATGTATGTTCTCGAAGCATAACTGCTGAGTGCTGCCTGCTGCTAAAGATGATTTATGATAAAGTTTGTATGAGAGCGATAGGAGGACGAACCAGAAATTGTTGTTGCTAACAAATCCCCTGAGTGGCAGCTTAGGCAAATACCGTCTGGGCCAGTTTGCCAAGACATTTAGAGAAATTGAAAGCTTAAATTTCGCACGTTGTCTATAACAATTGCTTATCACCGACTGAGGCGCAAAAGAAATTGCAATAAGAGACATAAAAAGAAAAGTGAGACTAAAGTAGAAGTAGAAGTAAAAGATAAAGACATGAAATGAAATGAAATGAAATGAAAGAAAGAGCGTGGCAGAGCTTATCAGCTGTAAAATTACTTCAAAGGCGCAAGATGTATTATATGAATGTATTGAAGTCGAGGCGCGGTGATCGACAGTGGAATACTCTGTAATCCTGTGCAGAAAAAATTAAGTCCTGCATGCTTTTAAATATATAGTACTTACGCCTACGTTTTCCAAACTGCTTGTATGCAGTCTAATTCGCCGTGGATCTTGAAAATACTGTTTCGTCACAATAAAAGTAATAAAACAATAAAAAAGAAAATAAAGATAATAACATAATAATATAATAGCATATTATAATAAAATAAATAATGCATAGTATTAACAAACTATTGATTCAGTAGGTAAGGAAAACGCAAGCGATTAAAATATTCGTAGTTGTTTCGATTTCAGCTCCCAACTTTAACAAAATAAATTTCTTAATTATATTGCTTGAATCCGCTTTGTCACAACAAAAATTTAAACGAATTGGTAAAATATGTTCAAAAGTGAACGTTTTTCAAAATATAAATTTTTTATAATATTCTTTAAAATTCATAGACTATTGAAGAGGGTCCTACTATGTAACAGTTTCAAAAAATCTATTTTTTTTTACGTCGTCTTCTTAGAGGTGGGGTGAACGTTTTCCAAAAATCTGCCTGACCGATCTTGTCATACTAAACATTTTGATCATCAGAAAACATGTCGCAACAGGTAGACACGAGCTTTTTTTGAAATTCTTGCCCAAAAATTTTTAACAGCCTTAAATAGCAGAAAAAAAGTGTAGTTTTCTAGTAATCAATTTTTGAATATAGCGCTCGGAAATGAGGTATTACATAGTAAGAACCCCTTAAGCTGATTTAAAGTTTGAAATTCATTGAAAATCATTTGAAATTTTTTTTTTCTGATGAAGCCCAATAGAAATTTTTCCATACGTTCACATACACACGCACATTGGAATATCAATAACTAATAGGTGCGACAGGATTAAAGAGTTGGACGAAAAAAATCGAATTTCAGGTAAAAGTGAAGATTTAGGGCCCATACGCAGCATGCAAAAATTTCGCACGGAATTGCAAAACTTCATTTAAAAAAAAACCTATCCAAAAGAGTAGGGAAAATATGAAAAGATATCGACAGCCAAAAAAGTAAAATTGGAAAAAAAAAGTGAATAAAAATTATTCGTCCCAAACAATAGCTGATAGTTTCTTCAATAATATTATTTTACTTCAGTTATAGTGGCCAGAAACTTTTTGCAGACAACTAAAGCATTTAATTTGAATTCACAAGTTATTATTAGCAACAAGAATTTTAACATCCTTCGAAATCTATAGAAATTAAAAAAAAAAGAAATTCTTTCATATTGAAGAGCAAAATACTGCTTGCTAAAATCATCCGTTTTTGCATCATATCGTTCACTAGTGATTAAAAATGCATCCTGTACATGGAAACCAACAGGCCATGCTTTACCATCGACAGCCAAACCGAATATTCCCAGAAAAATTCATACTGATCTTCATACATATCTTCTGGCGATATGTTTTATGAGTTGCTCCAACCCAGCACAAGCAGCACTGCAGCTCTCTACAGAACAAAATTAATGAGATTCGTCCGAGCACTCAATAAAAGAGAGCCCATATTGCGGCGTCCGTCCAAACCTATTTGGAAGCACATAATTAAAAAGTCCTAACCATCCGTCTTATTTGCCAGATTTTTCCACATCTGAGAATCTATTGCACAGAGTTTATGCTCTGGGCAGCGCTTTTCAAGGATAAGAGAAATTTCCTTGAATTGTCCCCAAGGATTAAGAGTTTTTTCAACGCGGTAAGGCAATGCTGCCTGAAAGAGGTAGTGGGTGTCATCTTAAGGTACTAATCCCTCTCTCTGGGTACAAATGTTCTGAAAGTTATTTTGAATAATCTTATATATAAATATATAGTATCACAATGTTAGTGAACATACTCTTCCGAAACGGCTGGACCGATTCTCAAGAAACTTATGTTTTACTTGTTACGGGTGTTCTCATAAACGCGTCGCTGAATTTCAAATCTGATTTTTACGTATGTTAGAGGTTGTCAATACGGAGGTTTTAAGCCTATTGTGATGTGTTTGGTGTGAATTGGTTTTTGTGTGTATATTGCCATATGCATATGTATGAAGAATTGTTGAACATCGGGTATTGGACATTAAGTGCAGACAGAAACGTTGTCGCAAAGGGGTTGAAATGTAGTTTCTGTGGGGCATGAATTTATTACATATGCGAGCTCTCTTAAGAATACTTAAGTTCATCCATACGGCTTTTTAGAGAGTCATGAAAGTCAACTTATCCAAAAATCTAATGATTGTCTAGATAAGCTAACTAGAGAATCTTACGATGTTTATACACTTTAAGATTATTCAAAAAGTTTGGGCAGGATAACGTCTGCCGGGCCCACTTGTTTGAATATATTTTTCGGTTACTTTAGTAAAAAATCTTATTTGCATATTTTGCGACAATCCCTATGAAAATTTCGGCCAGCTGGATGTAGCCATCGAGACACTGGGACGTTGCTTCCAAGCCAGGCTATCTCCCGGTTTTTCATATAAATCAAAAAATCCCTAGAATCTACAAAATTTGTAAGGCACCGGAACAACTATTTTTGGAAAAACTGAATTTTACGACCTTTGACCATGAATATCTTGAGATATTTATTGTCAATTTCAAATCTGTTCCAAAATGTGAAAATAAACTTTCATAGTCTCAAGTTATCGACTTTCTCTTCAAATGATGCATTTTTAACTCTATATTATTATAGAAATTATAATTTTTTTTATTTCTTGTTTGCTTTTTTTTGCGAAGTTGACATCAATTTAGCATTTTAAATTTTAAAAATATTAATAAACATGAAAAATATAAAATTATTAAATCAATTTTGTGCAATATTTTGTGTTCCATTTTTATTTGAAAAAATGTTATTCAAATGTGTTGATGGGTTTTCGAGATATGTCTTGTCAAAGAAAAGTCTACCTAAGTATTTAGAATTTTAAATTTAAAAAAAACTTTTAATAAACATAAGCAAATAAAATAATTTCACATTAATTTTTTAAATTATTTTTAGTTTTAAAAAAATTATTCATAAATCTTTATTGGTTTTCAAAATATATCTTGTCCATGAAAAGTCTACCTAAATATTCAGTTATCGATAACAAGAAAGATAATCGAAATTTTATAAAAAAAATTTTTTTGAGTTTAGTATCAGGGATCGCAAATAAGAGTTATGGTTATGAAATAATCAAAGCGAAAAAATTGGTTTATATGAAAGTCCATGCAGCAATATATGATTTTTTTCTAAAGGACCTTACGAAAAAAGGATAAATTTTTATTTTTAATTTATATCAAAAAATCAAATTTTAACTCTTATTTTTGATAAAAAATAAAACTCATAAATAATAATTGAATATAAATTTTTATTAAAAATCACGTAGTAACTCTCATTTTTCAATTTAAATAATAAAAATTGCAGAGTAACTCTTATTTCAATTATTAAATAAAAATTGCTCAATAATTTTTATTTTTGATTTTCATTATAAAAATTGAAAAATGAGAGTTGCTACGCGATTTTTAATAAAAATTTATATTAAATTATTATTTATGATTTTTATTTTATGTTAAAAATAAGAGCTAAAATTTGATTTAAACGAAAAAATCAAAAAATAATAATTATTCCATAATCTTTATTTTAAATATTATAAGTATTACGGTCCCTGCTTAGTATAGGCAAAGTGTCCCGCTTTTATTATATTGGCTATTCTATTTAAAGGGTAAATCTCAGTTTAGTTTACCTTGGATTATAAGAAACGAATTTTAGGGACAATATAATGATGTAACAATAGAACGGTATAAAAACAGACCTAAAATTATTGGCCCAATATTTCAATTTTTTAATGATACAATTTATAGTATAATACTATAAAAGGAGAAAAAAATAAGACGAGGTAAAGTTTCCTTTGTGCCCAAAGTAGCTACTATGGTTTTATTTAATTTTTGGAAAACAGATGTACATAACATAGAGCAGATCTGTCAAATTCCATGATTAAAAGATTAAACATTATGTCTAAGAATGCAAAATTTTGTTTTTTCATTAGGAGCGGATTTTAAGTCAATTTAAGAAACGAAAAAAAAGGCTTAATGCTCTCATCAAGGGGACCTGCCTATGAAATTACTGTAATTAAGTTGAAAATTTTTAAAACCAATTGGTGGTAAGAAACTAGTTAAACTTAAAAAAAAAAAAATTGTATTTTGGTGTCTCTAATTCCAAGAAACTTTGGAATCTTAGATTCACACAGACACATTGCATCATGTGTGTGAAAGCAACTTAAAGTCCTTCACACCTTCTTCAATGTAACATAGCATAGCATAAATCTATCATGCCACAAGGCTACAGTGTATTAAATGGAAGCCATGTTGGACTTGGCATTGATATGATTTGAGCGACAGGACTATGAAAAAAAAGGACACGTGCACACGTATACTCACAGCAGCACACTCACACACATACATCGTCACTTGAGCCATACTCAAGTGTTGAAAATGAAATTGAAAACTGTTAAATAAATCGCAAACGAGTTTATTGCTGCTGCAGCCAGCCAGCTTGGAGTGCTCACCCACGCATTCCAGTCAAACAAGCCTCAAACCATCCTCTCCAGGACACACCACACCAAAGGCTGCCAATACAACTAACCAACCAGACCAAACAGCCAACAACATGCTCATCAAGCTGCCAACAACCCACGAACCACTTGAACCTACTACGTGGCAGAAATGCTTTGCCAGCCTGCTAGATACTTAACTTTAATTTTGCGCTACAAAACACAGCTAACATCTACACTCAAAAACCACACACGCACATAGACCACCACACACAGATACAAATACTCACCTTTTGCGGTTAACTGTGGGCAGTACAAACGTGATTGGATTTTTATATTCAATATAAAAAGGATTATATGGCATTTGTTATGCAACCATTCAAAGTTCATAATAATTGGAAAAGTTAAGGCCAAAGTGGAACTAACAACTGAAGTAGTGCTACAACTATCCCACACACAAACTGGCTCTTAACTTTTAGACCATATTTACATAAAAGTGTATATACTATATAAACATATAGCCAAGTCTGTATATACCGAACATAAACTTTAATTCTTAATATATGCGTGGCTTGTAAAATCAATTTTTAAACCAAAAATGGCTTACAAAATAACATAAATTTGTGCCTGGCGCACCTCTAAGGTTACACACACATACTACTACGCACACATATGTGTGCAGTCCTGGCTCGTCCTTCATGTTTGGCAAACATAAAAATAGCAACATTGCCGGCCATTTTGCAGCATCATTGAGCATGTATCTGACATGGAATGCGCACTTCCGGCATGGCCATTGTTAATTATGTTGTGTCCTTACAAAAAGGCTTATCGGTAATGTAATGAAACTTGTAGAAAATAAAAGAAAGCTGAGTGCTCTTTAGTTCTTGACCTAATGGGGGAAGGGGATTTTGCTAAAAATCTTTATCAGAAAAAATTTTAAGTTTTCAGGAACCTTTAACTTTGAAACCTTTTTAAAAATAACTAAAGATAATTGGTATTCTATACAATGCAATATATACAGGGTGCGCCATTTAAATGTGGTCGATGGAAATATTGAAGCAGACACCGGCCCAAACAATCACTTTCTGATCATGCAGTGGAGTTTGTTGGATAGTATGAGGATTTTCTTTCCCCCAAATGCGACAGCTTTGTTTATTTACAGTGCCAGATAGCGTGAAATGGACCTCATCAGTCATTAAAATTCGCTCCCGAAAATCGGGCAATTACATTTAATGAACATTGTCACTATTTCCGCGCGTTCTTTGAGCGTGAATCGATTCATGGTTAAAATTGTAATGCAATAACCTTTCCAAAATGTGTTCCACGACGTCAATCGGTTGAAATCTGTAAAAGTTATTCAATATTTCCATCGACCACATTCAAATGGCGCACCCTGTACAACCAACCATTAGGGATAGTCCATATAAAGGAATACTATTTTGAATAGAAGAGATTTTGAAATGAGAAGAAATAAACAACCTTTGGAATGCTGTTTTGTTCTTGTAGGCAGATTTTCATTATGATGAAATGATGAAACCATCATGAAAGGAAATTGTAATTTTCGAATTTATGTGCGGAAGTGTTTTTTAAGACGTTTCTTAATTTTTTTAACATCATCCTGGAGCATCTCTTCCTGTATGGTTAAAGAATACCATAACTACCTCCAAACCCTGTCCGCCCCGAACAAAGTCTTGCTATGATGGATACCTGGACACTCAGGAGTGGATGGCAACACGATCGCTGACGATCTGACTACATATCCTGCGCCGTTTTGTGGTATTGGTTGGTCCACGATCAAAACCATGATAAACAAATGGCCCGCAGGAGAACAAAGGAGATACTGGTTCTCCCTTCCGGGGCTTCATTAAGCAAAAGTGATTGTCAAACTTCTGGATGCGATCAAGACAAAAGGTCTTGGCAGAGCGGACATAAGGCTCCTGGTAGCTTACCTATCTGGCCACTTTGTGAGGAATCCTTTTTCAGAAAAAAAACATTTTTTTACAAATTTTCTGTTTCTCCAACACATTCCCGTATTAAAGGACTTCACATAAGTATGCCTTTAAATACGCGTTTCATAACGAAATACTATTTATAATTAAAACTTTTTAATAAACTCTAAATTTAAGATATAGTATGATTAAGTTTATCTTAATCCCTACTTTAAAAATTATTTGTAATTAAGTCAAAAATGTACATCAAAGCTTTGAAATAAAAAAAAAATGCCAGTCTCAGTTTTTATTAGATGTCACAACAAATCTGGAATCCGGCTTTATAAATATCAAAATGCAATGGTCAAGATATTTTAAAGTCTGCAAAATTGTGACAGAAATCGTTTCTTTTCCTTTCCTTTGTGCTTACACATTATCTGGAAAATATCTAAAAAAATTTATAAAACCTACTTTTCAAGACGATGAAAGTAAAGTCTACTATGAATGCCTTTTTCAGGATAATGATTGAAACGGTCATAAACTAACATAAGATCTTTTTTAAGATAATGAAAGAAACTTTCGGATATCTATCATGACATCTTTTTAATGATGAAATCTTTTTCAGTATAGTAAAAAAAAGTATATTATCGTAAATGTTTCATGACATCATTTTGAAGATATTGAAAGAAATTGTCGGAAATCTTTTTTAAGAACAATAGCTTGGTAAATCTATTACGAAATCATTTTGAAGAAAGTGAAAGAAACTGTTTGAAATGAACGGTCTCTTCCAAGATAATTCAAACAAATATTTTTCTTCTTCTTCTTTTAACCACCAAAACAATTTGATTTTTCGAAACTTTAAAATTTAGTAGCCAATTAAAAAAAAAAATTGTAACAAAATTATCCTTAATTAAAAAATCGGATTTTCATGTTTTAATTCAACGACACATGCTAACTATTTTTTTTTATCACAAGCTTTTGAGATAAAATAATTTTTGAATTCATTCTTAAAATCGATCATTACATACCAAAGCCAGCTATCTAGAATGAAAATCGAAGATGGAACCTGATTTTGAAAAAAACGTTTTACATGTCCAATTATACAGTCACACAAAAAAACATAATTTTTTGGGTTTACTATATGTTTTCGGTGTCGCTGAATCCGAATCCGAGGAAAAACCCCAGCACGTCAGGGTTCTGACATAACCTCAAAAAACCTCATATCAAAATTTTATTCGAGTCCGGGGGTCAGACCATGTTTATTATATGTTTATTTTGGTCGCTGAATCCGAATCCGAGGTCCAAAAAACTCACTTCGGTGTCCCTTTTAAAAGATTTTAGGCGGTAACATACATAATATACCCTTTCAATACATAACAAAAAATGACGTGAAAAAAACTGTTGCCTATCCGCCAGGCGCAATTGTAAAATATGACTTTGACTGCCATCTGACAAACTGCGCGTCGCGGCCATTTAAGAAAAAGCGACTGAAAGTGGCAGACTTCGGATTCGGCGACTCAGTTACATATGGTAAACATGATCTGACCTTAAGACTCGAAAATTAGTTTTTTCTGTGTGACTGTGCTATCAATTATGATCCTAAAGCTTCTTAAACTATTTATTTATTACCGATACCTGTTTTTTAATGTTTTAACATAATACAGGCTATTCACTTTGACGGGTCAGAAATGCAGAAGTGCCCAAGTTTTGTATTCTGTTCAAAAAGTAAAAACCGTAAGTATTATTAATTTCCTTGTCTACAAAGAAGTAAAGAATTGATGCTCAAAACTACCCTTGTTAAAAGCCGTAATATATACCATATTAATGTAAACTGATTTTGGAAAGAAAACTTAACAGATGTTTGTAAAAGACCATTAACAAGTAAGTAAGCCTTTCTTCTTAATGATTTAAGTTCAAATTTCTAAAGGTCCTGAAAGATTAGCAAATCATATTGCACTTTCAAATATTTAAAACCAAATCATCAACTTAATCTTCAAGTCAATATTCTTAGTTTCCGCAGTGTATTTCTGTCTAGCCAAACTAAAATATTCCTGGCGCTTTAATGCTTCAAGTGCAGCAAACGGCAGGCAGCTCAAGATGTTCGTCCACTTGTAAGCCCTTCTCTAATGGCCGCTACACTCAATAGTGCTTCTAGTTTAAAGTGCTGGCCTGGCCCTCTTAATGGACATTGGCTAAAATTTATTGCATTAATATTGAGCATTTCGCCTCTGTGTGTTGTAATGGCTTTGGGCCAAACGTGGTTAACAACCATTAGACTTAAATGAAAATGGTTTCAGGAACTTACCTCGGGTATGTCATCTGGCACCTTTCCCATCCAAGATAACGATAATATCGTGCAGTCGCATTTTGTATTTATGTTGCGTTCGAAATGTAAATGCATTTTATGTTGATGTTTATGTTTAAAGTGAATGTATTTTTGCGTTAGGCGAAAAAACAATATGGCAAAGTTGTTGTTGTTTTTGTTGTTTTTGTAGTTATTGCTGCTTTTTTGTGTTGGGGTTGTTGTTGCTGTGGTTGTTTTTGTTGTTGTTAATGGGCTGCCGTTCGCTGCTTATCTATGTTGGTCGTAACACATCTTGCTGCAAATAAATGGCATACAAAAATAAAATCGTTTAGTGTAACTTGCCAATAGCTAATTTACAATAAAAACTAATGTTAAAGCCCCAGCCCTGATCAGGGGGCGTTCAGGCGAAGTTAGACCTTATCTATCCGACGCACACGCCTCAAGCTCACTCGAACAGCCACACTCACACACACCAGTATATTTTGTGGGTGATGGACATTTTTGAACTATGGCTTTTGTTGGCCCGCATCGATGTTATGCTAGGTTTACACTGCGTTTAAACTGCATAAGCTAATAATGCATTGATACAGACACAAAATGTCTCTGGTATGACTAGTTTTTCGTTACAAGGCAAATCAGTCTGATAAACGAAATAATGCGTCACAGAAAATGAATTTTTATATTAAGTCTGCAGAAGAAGAACATCTATCAAAGTATCGCGGTAACTCAAGTTTCAAATGTTAACTTACAGTAGAAATCCTTAGGCATAGCTCTTGCCACTTGCTGTGTCTTTAGTTTAATTGCTAACTGCTAGTTGTATAAAATTATGTTAAATAACGACGTCTTTCAATTTCGTTAATATCTAAAATATTAAAAAAATGGAAATTATTCTAATTATTATTGAATTTTCTTTTTGTGCTACTTCAAATAAGAAGATTTTAATACAAAATTTAAATTTTGATAAAACCTTGCTCCCATGTAAAAACGAGTATATTTTTTTACGCGAATTCTTTACGCGTAAACTCTATTTTTTGGCTCTCCCAAAAAAAATTTTTTTTTTAACAAAAACATTTTCTTAAAAAAAACATTAAATTTTTAAATGTTTTTTATAAGTATGTGGATGCCAAAAATAATAAATATTTTTAAAGTTTTATAGAATAAATTCATCTGTTTTTATGGTGAAAAAAATATATTTCGTCGAAAATAAGTGAAGCGGGCCACTTTTTCCTTCATTTTCCATAAAAATTCGTCTTGCACATGCGTTGCACTTTGTACACTTTATATCTTTATGGGTTAATATCGTAGAGAACTTTATGCCTTACAAATTTTTAGAGCATTGGGAAACTTTTAAAAGCACTGGTAAAATGTTATTTGCATAAAACCGATTTTTTTTACCTTTGACCTTAAATATCTGGGGTCATGATACTCATAGTTACTTTAGAAGTTGATCTTTAAATGTCAAAACCATTATTCATTTCAAGTTTGAACTTATTAACTTTAAGTTCGGAAGAGTTATGCTTATGTGTAATTTCTCGATGACAGTTTACTATGGCGAAAATGCGACGTGTCATCACAAAAATAAGCATAACTTCTATAATACTAAGAGTTACGTACTTTTCTTTTTTCGGTCTTTTTCAGTGAATTGACATTATCACATTTTTTATAAGTGGGAGATCACTTTTGAATTTTAAAATTAAAAACTTAAAATTATAAAAAATAAACAAAACTTTAAAAAGAAATCGAATATTTTTTTTAATTTAATATTTTATCTGCCATGGCAAAATAAAATTCGTGTCAATATCGTTATTCGTTTAGAAGACAACTCTTATCCAAAAATAGTCTAAAAATGAAAAACCGCTTATTCAGTTATCGATAGCTCGATAAATAATCGAAATTTTACAATAAAATTTGACGTGCTTAGTATTGGCTAGTAGCTCCCAAGTATGAAAATATCATCCAAATCGGAGAAGGTCGGGAAAAAAGTGGCCCGCTTCACTTATTCTAGCCGATTTATTTTGTATATAAATAAAAAAAAATATTAATATTGCTCAACAACTGAATATTATAATATATTTGCATTACAGTTTGCAATTTTAATAAAAATGTACTTTGCCAAGAGATATGTATTTCTAGCAAATAACAAATAGAATTACATAAAAATTACAAAGAAATCAGATTAGACGAATACAACTTACCAAAACTCAGTCAATTATGGCTATGTAGCCATTATTTATGAAAGCATTGGTAAAAAATAAAGGATTGTTTCCGTCATATATACTCTTATCTGTAGCTATTAATTTCTTTGTAATCAATATTGCATAATTAACATTTTGTTTCGGTTAATTAAGCTAATAAAATAAATATATATATCCAAAACAAAAATTTCTTACAAGAATTTGTACCAAACAAAAAACAACAGCCAAAACGTTGAGATATTTTTAAACCAGCTTAACAATTTTTCATTGACGCGTGTGTGCGTTTGTGTGTGAACATGTCATATCTACCTTTTGGAGCTAACAGACTCTAGGTGTTATGCTATATACTATGCCAGGGCCATACACACTTGCCACACAAACACATATACACCTATACACACACACAGCAGCACGGAAAGGCGGCATTTAGCATAATAAAAAACCTTTTTAGCAAATGGCGCACAAAAATACAAATACTAACACAAGCGCGCACACACACACACAGACAACATATGCTTGTGCCCAATATGAATTAATCAAAAATGTTGTATAAAAGTCGTTGAAGACGGTGGCTATATAAAGTAGGGTTAAGAGTTTGGAGTAAAGCCTTCAGGCAGGCCAACATAATTTTATATAAATTGCCAACTAATTTTTAAGTGGGGTTCACTCATAAAGATGGCTAAGATAATATGTTAAAACCCAATGTTTTTTTAATCCCTTGTTTCTCATAAATTTGAGCAGTTGTAAGTTAAGGTTTAGTAACTAAATTTTAAAATGGGTAAAGAAGAGCTAAAGTGCGACCAGATGGCTATAATGATTTTTCCGATTTTTATGTTTAACA
This sequence comes from Chymomyza amoena, assembly GCA_037043745.1. NCBI lineage: Eukaryota > Metazoa > Arthropoda > Insecta > Diptera > Drosophilidae > Chymomyza > Chymomyza amoena. Next base: position 79,001 of record JBAMAX010001722.1, on the reverse strand, counting down.
TTATCGAGCAGTAGAGTGTGACAAATTACTGAGCAACTCGTAAGGAACTTACTTAAGTTAAGAACGGCTTATATAGGGACAAATAAAATGTTACATAAATTCAATTTTAATCAGTTAACGAAAGTATAAATTTTTGGAGTTGACAAAAATCAAAGCGAAAATAACGGTTTAAATGAAGAGAGTCCATGCTAAAATACATAATTTTTGATAAGAGCTTGCGAAACGATACATTTTTATTTTTAATTTATACCAAAAATATAATTGTGCTCATATTTTCCATGCAAGTCATGCAATTATAATTAGCAAGTTTTAAAGGTTTATTGACAGCTAAGATTATTGGCGTGTGAATTAAGGTCTTTAAGGAGAGATTCTTTCAAATTTGTCCGAAAGGAATGCGAATTTGGGGAATTATTTGTGGCATGATTAAAAGATATACACATATACTTTCTGTTTTGATTATTAAATGCGATTTTTATTGTACAATATTTGGATATTTTTATCTCGACTGAAATTCAAAATGGCGGCTCTTATCTGCCTCTGCGCGCAGAACATTATTCCCGAATGTTTTTTATTTATTGACACTAATAAAATTCTCCATGGCTTATACTAAATCAGATATGATATATAAAATAAACCTAGTGTGAAATTTTCAAAAAATCGATTATTTTTTTTCCATATTTCGATAGGTTATACGATACGAATCGATATCTTAAATAGTTTTTGAGTTACAGCCATTTAAAAGAGTAGCCGCTCGGCAGTTAGAGGTATATACCTGAGATCGCGTGTCATTTCAAAAATATTTAATATTTTATTTCAAAAATTTTACTGTGTATTTTCAAAACATGTATAAATATACCCTCAAAATTTTAAATAGATGGATTCACTAGTTTTTTTTTTTAATTCCCAAAAATGGCCTTTTTTTAGGTTGTCACACTTGGTGTGCCCCTTAAAAATAACAATTTAACTATTTTTTATGTATATTGTTAGTGTAAGCCATACAAAAAATTATATCCTTACAAACATCCTGTGAATGAAGGGAATTGGAACAATGCATGCTGCTTGAAATTCTAATAAAAACATCGTTCCGAGAAAGACGCGTTTAAAGTTCTTAGAAAGGCCCAAAGTGCACTCGAATTAGCTGCGTTCAATGCGCTGCTATCCTATATTTAGCTTTCAGTTTTAGTAAAAAAAAATGGCGGACGTAAAGTCGGGCGCGGACGACTTTAGGATACCCTGTACCACTAGCTTGTAATAAAGTCCGATTTCTTCACAAAAAACCAAAAACAGAAGAATTTTTAAGCAAAAATTTTTTTTTTGACCGATCGTTCCTATGGGAGCTATATGATATAGTCAACCGATTTCAATAAAATTTGACACGGTGCTTAAATACCTTAAAAAAGATATGAACGCCAAAGTTATTTCAAATATCTTTACAAACAAACAAAACACATCGAATTTTGTATAAAAAACGTGTTTTTGGACCGATTGGTCCTATGGGAGCTATATGATCTAGTCAAACGATTTGGATTAAATTTGGTACAGTGCTTAGGAACTATGAAATACTCACGAATGTCAAATTTGGTCCCAATATCTTAACAAACAAACGAAACACAACAAATTTTGTTAAAAAATCGATGTTTTGGAAGATCGGACCTATGGGAGCTATATGATATAGTCCACCGATTTTGTTCAAATTTGGCACATTGCTTAAGTGGTCTAAAAAATTTTCAAACGCCAAATCTGGTTAGGATATCTTTATTAAAAAACGAAATATAGCCAATTTTTCTTTAAAAAAGTTATTTTGGCCGATCGGTCCTATGGGAGCTATATGATATAGTCAACCGATTTTGATCAAATTTGGTACAGTGATTGGGAACTATAAAAAACTTTCAAATACCAAATTTCGTTACGATATCTTCATAAACAAACGAATTATTCATCTAAAACGCTTTTTTTTTTCGAGGTCGTCTCAAACACCCCATGGGAGCTATATAATTTATCCCCGATATCAAAAAAATAAAATAAACTTGCCTCCTATGGAATAATATGGGATCTAATGTGAAAGTTTGGTAACTCTAGCTCTTACCATCTCTGAGATCTAGGCGTTCACACGGACGGACGGACGGACAGACGGACGGACGACGGACAGACGGACAGACGGACATGGGTATATCGACTTCTCTATTCACCCTGATCATATTTTGGTAACTTTGGGGTGTCTCCGACGTCTCCTTCTATATGTTACATACATTTTCGGCTTGCACAAACTTAATATACCCTTGGACCATACGGTACAGGGTATAAAAAATCGATTTTCTCGACCAAGTTTGAAAGAACATTTCTTAAAAAGTGTTATCTCAGCAGCTTTAAGTGCTGTGGCTGTTTGGATTCGAAATCAAATTTAGCATCCAAAATCCACATGTAAAGTTCTTAAATTTTAGAAATGGTTAATAAAAATTAAAGAAAAACAGAAATTTAGATGCAAATTTTTAAAAGCCAAAAACCTATCATTATTTCCGAAACTCCATGTCACATATCAGATTTTTACACTTTACATTAGAAACAACAAAAATAATGAAGTAACTTAAGGGGGAAAACCGGTTTAAACCGATTAAATAATTGTTAGTACATTGATCCTTTTAGCTATCAACGTCTCCCAAACTTTGGCAAGAGTGGGGAGGAGGCATATTGGACGGTATACAGACGTTCCAAAATAAGGCATTGCGCCTTATTACTGGTTGCGATTGGTACGTTAGGAATTCGACCTTGCACCATGACCTCAATCTGGACAAAGTGGATATTCAAATTAACAAAAATGTAAGCTGATACAATGAGCATTTAGCCAGACATAAAAACAGGCTGGCAAGAAATTTAATTAACGCAAACCCAATTAAAAGACTTAAAAGACGATCATGCAAATATTTAATTCAAAATTAATTTAACGTCATGTCTAACGATGGCTCCTACACCCTGGATTGGCGAATAAAAATAGAATTATAAATGAATTTTTGAGTTATTGCAAAAATAAAACATAAAAAAAAATTTTGGTGTAACTAGATAAGAATATGTAGTCAAAATTTGAAAGCAAAATTCGCATTATTCCCAAAGGACTTAAATGACAGACCATCGGTCCGGAACAAAGCGCGCGGTAGTTTCAAGCGCGTTTGTCTCGAAACGACTTTTTTCAACTTTTGGGCATTCCAGCTTAAAAGTTATTGACCAACCGATCTGAAATTTGGTGTGAACATTCTTTATTTAATTCAAATCTAGACGAACCTAACTTTTGACCTTGTGAGAGCAATAGAATTCATGTGCTTTCAGAGTCATAAAAAATAAAATTTGAGTTATTTCACCAAATACTGCAAATGCGGAAGTATTTTTTACCCGATGTTGATGAACCAGGGCAAAAAATGTTCGTAAAAGATTACGCCATCATGTCAATATCTAAATCCGGAGCAATTTTTATTGAAAGATAGAAAAAAACTTAGTTAAAGTCAGCAAAAAATTGAAAAATCATCAAAATTTTTACAAAAATTGAATTTGAAGTGCCATAACTTCGTCATTTATGATTGGATTTTAAACAATTGTAATTTTTTTAAGAAATAATTTTGTTATCTTTAATTTTCGTTCCAGTTTACAAAAATTGGTGCACTAAAACCAGAGAAAATTGTATTTTAATAGACTAACCTTTTTTCAAAACATGAAAAATGCAAATTTGGCGATATCTCAAAAACCGTTCTACTTTCAGCATACATATCTCTAAGCAGATTTGAACTCAGCGTGAAATTTTACATAGGGATCAACTATTTTGAAGCCGGGATCAAAAAAATGTTGAAATTTTGTGACATAGTGTTACAGATGAAAATTGCAGCAAACTACTCCGATGGCAATCAACCATGGACAGCACGATCTAACGACACTATTTCCGGCGGAAATTACTTGCAAAAATTTTTAAGGCTACTCCAAAACATGAATAAAATGCTCCCAAATTTACAAAAAAATTCTGTTTTTTTATTCCGTATATAAAAAATTCACAAAAAACAACAGAATCTCGGCCCCCTAAAGAGGTTTCCCCCCTTAAAGATTTTTCTTTTTCTTGTTAAAGTATTTCTGAGAACACACAACTATTTCTATAGCTCAATAACTAGCCTATTATTTTCCCATTTCGTGGAATCCTCTGTGCCCTCAATCCATTTTTATATTCATATCCATATCATATCCAAACTTATTTAAATAACATTTCATCTAGTTTTGAAGTGAAAAATTCAACAGGAAACGCAAAGAAATATGTAAGCCAACATGGCGCAGCTTATGTGCATACTATGTAAGCCAAATGTTTCTTCTTCTTTTACTCTCTCTTTCATTTATTCTTTCTGGAATTCTAAACTTGAGAATGTTTCAAATTATGCTTGAATAATTGATATGCCATGTTGCTACCTGCTTCTTTAAGCCATGCCCGTACTCTGTTACCTTATTTGCTTCCCTTCCAACTCTCTTACTATCTGTAACTCTGTCTGTCTTTTGTGTTAGTAGTAGTAGTATATGCGTGTATCCATTTTACTTATGTTGTCTAGCAGCAAGTCAACATTTGTATTGTGCCACAGGCTGCATACTTACGCACATAAAGATACGAGGGAAGTCTAAAAAGTAGCCGATCTAATAAGCCAGCTAAAAATTTTTTGAACCATCATCTGTTATTTATCAACATGACCTGTTTTTGAAACCATTGTTCGAAAGTGGCTTGTCTGGTTACTTTTAATAGACATTCAGTTCATAGATAAAGAAAATGTCTTTTGTCCCAGCCATTTTTAAAAGTTTTGCCACAGAATATGTTTTGCTTGGTCAATTCAACTTGTGCGCCATTGCGATTTCCTAGGGAAAAATACCATTTTAATTGGCTATTTCCATCAATTCTGACTGACTCGAGGAAATTAACAATAATCCAGCCAATCTTAATAACCTGTTGATGCCTAGTCCTCAAAAAAACAATCTGACAGACATCTGACCTAGATTCATTGGAAAACATTTTTTTTTTGACTTTTTATCAAATTATTTAATTAACTATTTTTACCAGCATGCGAAAGTTGGTCTTTATAAAACGCTCCCTAGTACAAAGTATTGCAGTTTCTTTGCTTTGCCAACCACTTTTCAACCTACCCTCGTAGTAACAAACTATGGCACACACACACACATGCACCAACACTCACGTAGTGACACACCTACTTTAATATGAAAGCACTCTTCAATTACAATGTGTATGAAGCTTTTGTCTGATTGAATTTTGTCATATGAGTAGTGCAATTTTTGATTGCGTATACGCCTAGGGTGCGCCATCAACAAGGGGTATAAAATTAAATGACATTTGAACATTGAACGGGTAGGTACTAAGGTTCTACCAACTAGTAGCAAGTTTGCTATTGTTAAAAGCTGCTTAAATATTTATAAAAGCAGGCTCTTTCTCATTGTTGTTTTTGTTGCCAAGTCAAAGCGCTGCAGGGCAAATAGTAAATAGTATTGAAATATATATATATATTTTATGTATCGTCGTATATACACAAGCAGGCATACATAAATACATTAAGAGTCTTTTGAATTATATTTCAATTATGCTCCGCTGAGTGCTTTGTAGGATTTTGTGCTCTGCCTTTGCTGCCAATCAACAATCTCTCAATGGCTAACTACAAAAGGAACTTGCCACGAGTGGGTATATGTTGTACGTGTTACTTTTGCCACTTTTGCTATATACAAAGAGACTCAGTGAAAGAGAGCCACAAAGTTACAGACAGAGATGAAGCGCTTGTTGCGAGGGCAGTTTGATAAGTCGGTGAATTATTGAAAATTTAAAAATACGAGTTGTTAGTGCTTTTTTAAGCAAACTTAAGGAAAGAGTGGAGATCCCGCTCTATTCATGACGATCGTATCAGGATAAGTATTGTCAATGGCACGGATTCCTATATGGGGTAGTCATGGCAGAGAGAGTTGGTTTATTCTATTCAATGGAATAGACGATCGCGAAATTTTTAGACCAGTAAAATTTGATTATTAAGAGATCCCAACTAAATCAAAGGAGCTAGACAAGCAGCCAAAACGGATGCAGAATAAATGATACGTAAAAAAATGTTTCCTAAAAATTTAGACTTTTAAACTCAACGCATTTCGACTAGATTTCTATATAATATTTTAAAGCTTATGCCAAAAATCGTGGGCCAAAAAATCATAGTCCAGGTGGGTCGGTGTGCAAATATTGTTAAAGCAACAATCAGGTGCAACAGAGCAGCTACGTCATACAGACTTATCTAAAATTAAGGCACCCTTTTCTTCGAAATACATAAATAGGAAAAACGCTGAGTACCGAAGAGAACCAAATTGACTATTTCTTCAATGGGCCCGCGTAGCCAGATATTGGCCAAAAGTCTCCCAAAAGAAAGTAAAAATTTTGACTAAAAATATTTTATTAATATGCTTTTACAGGTGTTCTGTGCAAAAAATTATTAAATTATAATTAGTAGTTTTTAAGTTATTGGCAATCAAAGTTGACATTTTGTATTTTATGAGTTTTTGCAATAATTAACAGAAAAAAACGCATTTACCATAATACATGTGGCAACGAAATCTTCATTCATGTTATTTTTTATAAATATTACTTCAGAAAAATATATAAAAAATTTCATAAAATACCTGCAAATATGGACCATTTTTACGGACGGATCTAAACTCAATGATCAGGTGGGAGGGGGTGTCTATTCGGAATCGTTGGGCATTAACGTCCCTTTCCAATTACCAGATCATTGTAGTGTTTCGCAAGCAGAAATCATAGTTATAATGGAAAGTATTCTCATAATTAAGAATCGTGTTTTAACCGAAAGGGAAATTCAGATCTGTTCTGCCAGTCAAGCTGCCTTAAAAGCACTACAGTCGGTTAGACTCGCATCCAAAACAGTAATGGAATGTTACGAGCTTTTACAAAATGCTACTAAGTTCTTCACCATAAATCTGCTTTGGGTAGTTGGTCACCGAGATATCGGGGGAACTTGCAAGGCAGATTAAATATATAGACGGGGTACCACGGCACCACTTCAGCCGGATAAGGCGTTGGTACCTATACCATTAGCAACGTGTAAATTGTTAATAGATAGAAGTAGCATCAATGATGCAAACTAAAGATGGAAGCAAACTGGTGGCTGCGCAATGGAGCTTGATATAGGAACAAGCAACTTTTATAACTCAGCATTCTAGACATAATAACTACAATAGGGGCTCTAACTGGCCATTGTCTTATTGGTAGGCACGCCAATAGATTGGGCGTGCCGCATTTTGACTACTGTAGAACCTGTCAGTAGGTAGAAGAGGAGGATAAGTGGAGCACCTCCTGTGTGGATGCATGACACTATGCAGGAAGAGACTGAATTCGCAGGAATCGGAATAAACAAAATTAATTCGATTATTAAATCGACAAGTTGGTTTAAAGAGGATACAGGAGAGTAAAGATTAACTCAAGCGGCATCAAAACGGGCCTTTCATAGGCCTAGGTGTGTCGGAAGACAACCACTTTTACCTACCTACCTTCCTACAAATAAGCAGGTCAAAAAAAAATAAAAATGATATATTTTGACGTAAAAACGTCAAAATGTACATATAGATTTTCTAGATTTTTTTTTTTTTTTTTGTAATTGACTCCGAAGCTGGAAATGTTTGGGGTTATAACTCTATCCATCAATATTTTGCGTATTGACTATTTTTTCAATGCCCAATTCCAATTAACATTTTTTAAGTAAAAAATTGTGAACAGCTTCAACAACCTCCTGCCTATTTCCTTTCAAAGACTGCCTTATTAGAAAAACCTCCACACAAGATGAAATTACAATCACTTGGCCTAGATGTTAAAGACCGCCCCTGGGGATAATACAAACTAGTAACAAAAAAAAAAAAAACCTTTTGTGTCACAAATTTATCAAACTGCCCTATTTCACATATACAGTCTGCTTCAGGTTTTCTTTGGCCGCTTTTAAATTGTTTAGCTTGCTGCAATTTGCGGCAGTTGGCAATGCTGCTTCTGCTATATCTACATCTCTTTGCCGCCCCCGCCGCGCTCAGCGTTATTCTCACACTCCTTTTATCATTTTGTGATTCTCTGTCTCTGTCGCCTCATGGCTCCCTCTGGCTTTGCCACTTCGTTTTCACGCGACATTGAGCATTGAGCTGTTGTGGTTCATGGTTGCCATAATATGAAAAAGTTACGAAAATAACTGAGCCCTGTCACAAACCTGTCGAAGTAGCTGACTGAGCTGCTGCTGCCCCTCTCTGCCGCTGCCACTCCCTCGCTCTATACATCTCTTCAACGCGCAAGCTGCCAACTGTTTACAATTGCAGCTGTTTGTGTGTGTGTATGTGTGCGTTGTAATGTGCAGGCGTTGCCAGACAACAACATAAAATATACATTTAACCAACAAGAACAATTCACATTACTGCAAGCCTTGTCCTTGGCTTTTGCCAAAAATATAATATAAAAAACAACAAGAAATCGTTATATACGAAAAGACGATAAAGAAATACCAAGAATAACAATGTCAAAGTTTAATATTGGCGTAATATTTTGTGGCGCTTAAAAGTAGGCAACACAAATTTGCAGCCAAATGGATTTCTTAGTCAGAGCTATTAAAAGTTAATTACTTGGAAAAGCGGAAACAAAAACGTATTCTGACAGACTTACATAGTGGCGTAATTATATGTGCATACATATTTAGTGTAGACAAAGCAGGAATTTATTTTCATTTCAAATAGAGTTAGTTATGTGAAATGCTGTCTGGTGTTACACAATAGTGGACTATAAGTGCATAACTTTTAATCCTAAAACGAACTTTTAGGTGTTGCCTCTAAAAATACTAAGCTAAATGACAAACTTTGCTCTTTTTTTGTACATGGTTATTTTTATGAAAAACTTTGTTCATTATCTAGTAAGTTAATTTTACTTTTTGCCATTTCACCTCAGCAATATAAATATGCATAAAGGCAGAGTTGGTATGGCCTGCTTTAACTATAATCCTGCTTTAACTCTTTGAGCAGCAGTTGAACTCTTATTTTTGTGAAAAACTTTTACAAAAGGGTGCCGTCGCTCAGATTGAACTTGTTTTATAGGTTACTGGAAGTTCTGCAAGGGACAAAAAAAGACTTAAGTCTGAACATTAATATATTTATTACAGCTCAGTCCAAGTCAATGTAGTCATACTTTATGGAGTTCCTTAATACTATTACTAATTACGAGTTTGTTAAGTGACTAGTTGATGAACAACAATCAACCAATCCACAATAAAGACCAACTTTGACCTACGACAAAGATACTTATAGAATGCCTTGCCACTGCCACGTGGTTAGCTGTTCAAAACTTTTTCCAGAATAATTGCTGTTGTACTTTTAAACATAAGTTTATTCGAAAAAGTTAGTTATTCAATTAAAGCCAGTTTAAATAGTTTCGAACAAGAGCGAGTAACCTTCGGAGCTCAGAATTTATGTTTTGTTTTTTCGCTCTTGTTTATAGTTTGCTTTGTATACTTTGCTCTTGCAATTAAACTGACAAAATAGGATTACGCATACGCCACATTGTACCGCTTGGTTGCTTTTGCTCTACGCTTTCTCTACGCTTTAAGGCGCTTATATTATGTTTTGCTCCATTTTGGCCATAGTCATCATTTTACGTTGTTAACTTGGCTTAATGGTTATATATGCTTTATATAAGCAAGTCAAGCTGTTTGGCGCCTTAATGCCTTTGCAGACACACGCACACAGAGAAAGAAGTTTTATGTGCTGTCTACGCTGATTTTTTGTTCTTTTTTTTATGCTTCTTGTACTTTTTGGTACAATATTATTCATGGTCTGTCTGAGTACGAAAATTAATTGTCGCAATTTGCTTTGGCTAGCACGATTGAATTTAATACGCATAATTATTTCATATGCCACAAATTGCTGTGCTTTTCATTTGGCCTTAACGACTGGCCATTGTTCAGTTGCATAAGGGCGATTCTTTTAGAAAACGTAGTAAAATTTTGAGAGTTACATTTAACCAAAAAAAAGACAACACGTATTTTCCTAACTGCAAAATTACACTGCATTAGTTCAGAACTCACAGAACTATTACCATATCATGCTCAAAAATACGTGTTTTCCAACAAGAGGTGTTATTTTGAATCACCCGGTATTTCGGTTGAAACAATACACGCTTCAACAACGCACTGAAATTATTAAAATTCACTACAAAAATGGTGAAAATCTTGCAGTCAAAGTTCGCAAAAGTAAAGCACATTTGGGTCTTCGTGAAGCACCTTGTCGGGCCGCATTACAGAAATTGGTGGTAAAATTCAAGCTGTTGGGACAAGTTAGTGATGTGAAGAATAAAACCCGGGCACGTTGCTCAAGAACAACTGAGAATATTGCTTCTGTTGCCCAAAGTGTTGAAGAAAGCCCAGGTTTGTCCATTCCACGTCGTTCTTTGGAATTGGGCATTCTACAAACGTCATTACACCATATTTTGCATAAAGACTTGGGTCTTAAGGCTTATAAAGTTCAGTTAACACAAGAACTCAAGCCGGCCGATCATCAACAACGTCGTGTCTTTGCAGATTGGGTCCTTGAAATGCATGAAAATGATCCGGAATTCCATCGAAAAAACATCTTGACTGATGAGGCCCATTTCCACCTCGGTGGCTACGTCAACAAGCAAAATTGTCGCATCTGGGGTTCGGAAAACCCGAGAGTTATTGTTGAGAAGCCTCTCCATCCTCAACGTGTGACTGTTTGGTGCGGCTTATGGTCCGGTGGGATCATTGGACCTTACTTTTTCGAAAATGAGGTTGGATCAACAGTTACGGTGCATGGATGGCGCTATCGAGAGATGATTAATAATTTTTTATGGTCGGAGTTGGATGGTATTGATCTGGACAACTTTTACTTTCAACAAGACGGCGCTACGTGCCATACAAGCAACGAAACCATTGCTCTTTTACGGGAAAAGTTTCCGGACCGTGTTCACTCTCGAAGAGGTGATAACAATTGGCCAACGAGATCTTGTGATTTAACACCTTGCGACTTCTTCCTTTAAGATAAGGTCTACGCCAACAGCCCATCGTCGATTCAAGGCCTCAAAGATAGAATTCGTGAGGCTATCGAGGACATAGGGCAGCCACTTTGCGATTTGGTTATGGAAAATTTCATGAAAAGGATATGGTCCTGTAAGTGTGTTTGTGGTGGTCATTTGGCTGATATTGGTTTCATTATTAACGGCATACCTTTCTCTTTATTATGAAATAAACATTCGAGCATTTATCTCAAAAAATTATATTTTTCTTTGAACACCAAAATAACACCTCTATTGGAAAACCCTTTAGTTAAATATAAAATTAAACCCAAAGACTGTAAACTAATTTCATCATCAACACGTCGAGTCGCTTAAATATTTTTTAAAAATAATAAAAATTCCGTAAACCAAAAATTGCAGACTTCGTGTTGGATTTGAGCAAGAACGACCCATACATGTATATGCATTTATTTCCATGGTTTATGTTTATATATGTTTATATATAAGAATGTGCGCTTGTATTCCATTTTAATGACAACATGTCAAGCCATGCATGGTCAGGCCATTTTGTGTTGATGTGCACGCGTCCTTGAACTGCTTTAAACAAAATGGCCGACTGAAGTCAAGTTGCTTTTGTGCGCTATATGTAAATACAAATCAGTATAATGAAAATGCAGCCGAGCATAACATCAAAACACAAAACAAAACAATATAAAAAAAAACTTTTGTGCCCAATTCGTGTTTTTTTTTTGTAATTTTTGCGCTGTATGCAACTTGTGTGCATACCTTTGGGCTGAGCATGAAGCAAACAATTTTAACCCAGAAAAAATAAAGTAAAAATGTCATGCGATGTTCAAGTACGCTGTAACAAAGAAGTTGCTGTTGTTATTGTTGTTGTTGCTGGTAGTCTTTGCAAGCTCCAGTTTTTAGTTGGCTTTTCTGCATAATTATCTTTTAAATGCCACACAGACACACACACACATAGAAATCTTTTCAAAACTCTCAAACAAGAAGTTCAAAGCGCAGCTAAGTGCGTGTGTGTTGAAAAACTTAAGTGTGTGTATCTGTGTGCGCATGTGTGTGTGAGCCAAAACGCCAGGGCAGGCCGGCAAAAAGCGCCCCAAGTGCTAATTTGCAATTGCTTGAAGTTCAGTTACAGTTACCCAGCCCCACCCCCTTAGAACGCCCCTGTTTCAAACTTTAACTGCCATTAAACGACCGACTGCCTAAGTCGCAGGGGATGTTTTTGTTGTAATACTCTTTAAAAGGACTTATACCTATATGATTTCTATATGATTTCCGTCGCTTTCTGGCAGAGAAAATATACAACAAGTTGGGTTTCAGGGGCTTTGTTGGTTTAGTCAGTTTGCTGTCATATGCAAGATTTTTTTTTTTTTGCTAGAAACTTTAATATACAATTTTATGGTTGGCACTACTTTACACGTGGACAGCATTTTTGGTACTCTGAGAGTACAAAGTTTTGAATTTTATTTACTTTTAATATTTCTTAATAGTTTTTCATTTTTTTCATCACTTGTATTTCAATTCCATTCAATTCAATTTTATTCACCAAATCTTTTCTTAGGCATTACGAATCATGCCATGTTTAATTTTCATAAAATACAGATTTCAGGCTAAAATAATGAACTTTTCTACTGTGTTATTAAATTATAATGAAAATATTTAATAACATTAGAGTCATGAGATTCGGGCAATCACTTTTATTTAAGTCTACCCGAAAAAAATAGTATATATTGAAAAACTATTTTATTTGCCTTGAAAAACATTGTTCAAAATAATAAGAATAGTTTATAACTTAAAGAATTGAAATGGTCTAGCAAAGCTTAAAAACTTCAAAACTTAATCTTGATGTCGTGAAAGTTAATTAATCCGAAATTTTTTTTTTAAATTTTGGAATATTGTCAATAAAAATTTATTTCAAAAAATATAAGCGGTATTATTATTATCAAAACTACCTTAACTATCAAGAAAGCGCAAAGAAATCCAATAGAAAACAGAAATAAAATAACAAACAACCCTGACAAAGGTACTTTTTAAAGGCTGCGAATCTACAGAAATTAAGGTCACTTCACTCTTCTTTTTAATTTATTTTTAAATGATCTCCCGCAAGTAATCAAATCTTTTCGAATTCTAATGTATGCGGATGATGTCAAACTCTGTCTGTCCTATTCTGATAAAATTAAGGACTAACTTCTTCAGCATGATTTTGATAACATGCAATCTTGGTGCAATATCAACCAACTCTTTCCCAACAAATCAAAATGTAATGCTTTGACGCTTAATCGTTCTGCTCCTTTTTTGGCTACTTTAAAACGCATCCAGAGTGTGTCTGACCTTGGTGTTTTGTTCGATCATAACCTTAAATTTAATAACCATATTTGCAACATCGTCAATAAAGCTAGAGGTGTTCTTGCTTTTATTGGTCTAAAGAGTTTAGCGACCCTTACATGTCCAAACTTCTTTATTTCTCTCTCGTCCGTCCAATTTTAGAATATTGTTCATGCGTTTGGAGCCCTCAATACTATGTTTATCAAGACATGATTGAGCCCGTACAAAAGCAATTTCTCCTTTTTGCACTTCGTGGCTTAAACTGGGACCAAAACATCCGATTACCGCCATATTCTGATAGACTTCGCCTTATAAAATTGACTTCCTTGGATCATCGCAGAACATGCCATGTGTGTTATTCTTGCATAAGCTGATACTCGGTCTTATCGATTCTAATGTACATCTTAGCAAAGTTGTTGTCATACCTTCTAGAGTAACTCGTAATTTTCAACCTTTAGCCTTACAATTTTCTAGATCTAATTTTGCTTTACACCATCCTTTCCGTGTCTTATGCTCTAATTATAATAACTTTTATAATTCCCTCTCTTTCGAACGGTCTATTCAATCTATCACTTCTTCTATCCTAAGTTATCTTGACTTGCCACAACGAGCATCCTTGATCAATCCTATATTATGAGTAACTCTTTTGGTCAACTGTGATCTCTTGGCACTATTTATGTTGTTTAATTTTTATCCTGCTTCCTTTTCTCAACTTTCATATAGTAAATCCAAGTATCTGGCCAGTTATCGATGTGAGATGGTGCATATCGTTAAAAAGTTCAACCATCGGGCTAGATACGCGGATTAGTTATACCCTCTATTTTTCTTTTCTTAATAAATTTACTGTTTTCCAAAATATAATGTCAACTGTTTTTAGTTGTACTCCTTCAATAAATAAATAAATAAATGTGAAAATCTTAGTTATCGGTAAATCTTAGTTATCTTTGAACGAGCTAAGGGCGATTCTTAGGATCATAACCTCTTTACTCAATTTCAGTTTTTTGAAATAAATTCTTAATCGAGATTTTTATTCTTACTTTACTCTTACAATTTAAATACAATTGATATTCAATATAGCTAGAACATGACATGGTGTACAAAGTTGTGAAATTCGGATGTTATAGCCAAAAATTACTAAATTTTTACCATTCTTAAAACAAACTGTTTGTGAAGATGCTTTGATCGGCATATAAAAGGGTGTTTTTTTAGATTTACACAAGTTTAAATCATAATAAAACAAAGAAATATATTTTTGATATCAATGATTCGAGCTTTATTGGAAAGAAAATTATTATTATGGCATTAATGATGTAATATGACTTGAAAACAACAATATTCACAAACAGTAACAACAGTAACCAATGGCTCCACCAGCCCATAAAATGCACAAAACAATAATTTTCTATAGAAGCAGGTTTCGACAAAAAGCTTGTGGATTATCCTCACTTAAAATGCGGAAATTCTGCTTATTTACGTACCATTCAACTGAAAATGGGCTTCATAGAAGAAAAAAATTATAAATGCTTAATGCTTGGCGAACGAAATCTTTTTGATAAAAAATTTCGACAATTTGCAAGCGTTGCTCTGTTGTAAGGCAATCCATAATGAAATGTCAAACCAAACTGAACAAAAAGCAACAATCTGCTGTTAAATGGGTTGTCAGATAAAGCAGCGTTGCCAACTAAAAGTTGAGAGCCTCTAAAAAAAAACACGCTGTCGGCGGATACAAGCCCGCAGTTACACGCATAAGTTATTGCTTAATGTATCCCAGACCAGTGATGCCAACTACTCTCCACAAAAAACGGCCATACCAAAAAAAACAAAACCTATATAAAAAAGTATTATATACTTTTTTTAAAAGAAGAATTTATATTTATGGCATTTTATTCTTTAAAAAATTATTTATACGCGGCTTCATGAATGACAGATCATCCGTTTTTGCTCGTAAAATGTTTTTACAGAAAAAAAGATTTTATTTTGTTAATCCGAAAAATTCCAGAAAATAGAATTAGAAATAATTAATAATGCTGAACAATGGCCAAGAGAAACTCTTATACTCTTGTTTGAACTGCTTTATTTGTTCAACAAAAGCAGTGCAATCCAAGTCGATGTATTCTCATTTTTTCCTCAATGATTAAATTCGTAACATTAGTGCAGAGCACTTTAACAAATCTTCATCTTGAACTCAGCTCTATAATTTGTTCTACAGTTGCATTATACTTATACAAATTCAATTAAAAAAAAAAAAAGGTTATAGAATGCTACCCAAACGTTACAAAGACTAGAGATCCGGATAGAGCCTGTTTGATATTTTATATCTGAAGCATTTGAAAATAGGACAAATCTAATCGAGAAACAAACTCAAATTGCCATTAAGAGGGAAGCGTTTTGACACCATTGAGATCATCAAACAAAATTCGAAGAAGCAACTCAAAGCCATCCCTGCCCAGGCCTACCAGAAGTGTATGGATGATTGGATCAAGTTCAATTTTTGACAAGATGTCAAAACAAGTCCTACCAACGTATTAAAAAAATAAATATACCGACTAATTTTGCGCGCGACTTTTAAAAAACGCCTTTCCGGAAACGTTTTGATCTTAAGGTATATACAATATTTACAAAAATCAAGTAGTCGCTATCATAAGACACGCATTCTGAGATCATTTGGGTAAAATCATTTCAGGCGTCTTCTTGGGGCACAATCTAGTGTATTTGGATGCGTTCTTAAGAGATCAGCGTAACGGTCGCCAAAGTAATTTAATACATCACCCACATAAGAAATGCCTAGATCCTTGTGAAGGTTGCGATTTCGGATATACTACAGGGCATCAGCAATTTTGCCCCACCAAAGCGCATCTTATAGTCTGAATATCCCCATTTTCCTATAATTTTTGTTAAAGACAATAGCTAAAGGGTATTCGCTTAACGCCTAGACCTATTTGGAAATTGTTCGTTTTTGTTCAACAACAAACGCACAACAACTTTTATGGACTTTAATTAACAACACGCCAACAAACACAAGAAATGCAAAATATTAAAAAGGGGCGGAGTCCAGAAGAAGAAAAAAAATAAATTAAGAAAATGTTAACAACAAATTTGCATGCATTTAATTGTTGGCTTGTTCTTTTTAACAACCTTAAAAAAACTGAAGTTGTGGCAAGTGTTGCAAACTTACATTACGCTAGGAATATGCGTGTGTGTCCAACTCTTTGGTTGTGCCACAAAAAAAGCCGCGTAATAACAAAAGAAACGAAATAAAAGAAACCAAATCTTGAACAAGAGAAAGCAATAAAGTTTTGCATAAATGACGAAATAAATGACAGCCAAAGAAACCAACATTGACAAATACCCAAGGAGTCTGAGTGGGTCTGTTGTATCCCATGGATTGGGTTGGGTAAATGGGCGGCGTATGGCTTGGCTTTGGTTTAACGCCGGGTAGGTTAAACATCCTATGGTAGTCAGGGGGGGCGCACAATGGAGTGGGCAAGGATGGGTTCGTCGCTTGTTCTAACATTGGGAAATGCCATAGAAAAGCTGCTGCTGAGTTTACTTTGGTTGCTTTAGTTGCTACTGTTGCTGTTGCTGCTCCCAGTGCGAGTTTTTATTTGTACTGCCTTTAGTTGTTGCTGTTGTTTTTGTTGTTACTGCCGCTTGTTTATTGACTTTATATGCGGGGGTGTCGTATAATTTGTTTCTATTTTAACCCCCGGCCAACCCCCCAGCACAGCTGTCATGCCGTTAAGTTGGAAAATGTGCGCCCCAACAACGCTCCACAAACATACATACCCTCTCTGCTAGCCATTGTGGTTGTTGCTGGTTAGAGGTTTCGGGATTGGGGTTGGGCTTGGGGTCGGCGGCTTGTGCAGGTTTCCTTTTTTTTATAGTGCTTTGCTTTTTCCTTGGATATATAAACAAGTTTTCCATTATTTCATGCCGCTATGCAAAACATACAATGACAGCAACTCTTAAATAGATTGAGATTGAGTCATGTCAACTTTGGGCAACAACTGCAACAACAACAACAGCAACACTGACAACAACAATAACAAAACGTTTAGTCTTGTAAAAATATTGGCAAAACATTTGCCAAGTTGCGGGGACGTTGCGTTGTCTTGACGCTGCACTTGAACTTGGCACAAACCGCAAGGCGGACGGCAACGTCAAAGACAACAGCGACAACAAAAAGCAACAACAACAATAAAGACGACACCGGCGACAGCGACGCCGTCCTCCATGCATCAACTCAAATTATATAATGCAAGTGAAATTGAAAAAAAAAATATATGTATATAAAAGCAAACTCAAAACAATTTGGGATACCGAAGCTAGAATACTCTACAATTAGTGGCATTGTTAGACGTTGTCCTGCCCGAACGTTGGCTGGTCTGCTTTTAGCGAATTTAGCCAAGGTTTTTTTATTCCAATTTTCGATAAACGATATTTTATATATGGCTATTAAAGTATTCATTCGATGCACGGCCTTATATGCTCATACAGATAAGAAGAAACTAAATCTGCTGCAAATTTTTGGGCTTATTACAAAACGTGCAGCTGACCTAATTTTTGTTACCCAACTACGTCGAATCATAAAGGAGGGTTATGGGTTTTACCAGTGTGTATGCTGCCTTGATTACAAATTTCCTGGAGTCATCACCGTGTGGCGCTCTCAATCAACCAATTTGCGGTGTGGCCAATATGGTGGCTCTAAAGAGTGGTTTCTTGAGTTCTTGGAGCGCCAAACCGTGATAATTCCAGGAAATTTTTGATGAAGGTAGTATGCATGTTCATTTGTTCCCTCGTAACATTTTCTTGCTTTGCATTTTGAAGACTGTGATTCTTGAGTACTAGTTGCAGTTCTTCTTTCCTTATTTTTTATATATATTTATTTATGTATAAATCAAATAAATTATTAATAAAATTATAGATTGAGAAAAAAAAATCAGATCTGAATCAATAAAGTGAAATCCGTTCTGTAGTGATACGAATCAAGAATGTTGAGGATTATTTTTCCTGTAATTTAGTGTTACCAATAAAACAAGTTTTTAAACCTAGTAAAGAAGTGTGGGAGAGAAATCAAAAATTTGATTGCTTCAAATTTATGTGGTCAAGGTCAAAAAAAATTGAACAGAAAAATATTGCCGAATACAAATTGTTTTTAAAAATCCTAACGAAATTTAAAATAGAAGCAGGGATAATAAGTTTCCTATTGGAAAAAAAATCTAAGCCAGTTAAAAAACAAAATAGGAAAAAATCCGTAAAATAATGTCAAACATACAATTTATTACCTTAAAACGGGCCGAATTTGATTGTATAATATTAATCATTTACGGCAAGTTGTTTCGATTTTAATTTACTTACAACGACAATACACTTAGAGTTTTAATTCATAGGTTTAAAAAAAATATTCGTTTCGTAGCTTAAGATTTTTACATGTAACTTTGAAATTTTTAATGGGTAGCTTTAAGCAAAAAAAAATCTAATTGTTAAACTTAAACAATTTACTTTAACTTTAAGTCTGAAATGTTAAAATTTATGATCTCTCATTTTTTTAATAGTTTAATCGCTAAGATCTTAAAAATGACGCACTAAAGCTTTTGTACTTATAGCATGTGCTATGTACTATATATACAAAAATAAACACATAAGCAGATATATAAAAAATGTTTATATTATTGTATTACCATGACCTAAGACAATTTTCAGAACGCGCTAGGTCAAAATTTATCTATAATTCTTAGCAAATGTAATAAGAAAACTTGGGGAAATTTGCAAATCCTGGCAAGGAGCAAAGGGAAATGGCGTGCATGGAAAGTTTCTATATTTATAAGAACAAAAAACTGGCACTAACGATTATAATAAAGTAATAAGGCAGATCGATTCGTAGTTTTTAAGTTATTAAGTTACTGAAAATTTCTAAATCTTTTTATTAAAATCAGTTTTCAAAAAGCGTCTTTAAAATTTAGTTTTTACTTGTTTGTCTTAACGTTACAAATACCGGACAGGCATTTTTTATAGGGTATACAAAAAAAGAAAACAAAGAGTATAGAAAGAAAAAGTGTGACACGCAGGCAACACACGTACATACTTAGCAGGAAATAGACATAAAACAAATGTAATGACCTTGAGAGCTAGCGCCAACGTTGCCGTTAACACCAACGCAATCCAAAACAACAACAAAATGCAGCAGCAACAACAACTACAAACACACAGAGAAAATTTAAAAATAATTTCACAAAGAGCAGCCAAGAAAGTGAGAAGCAGCAGAGAAATAAAATAAAAAGAAGGAGAAGGAGAAGCCGCCGCATCATATGTATAGTATATATATGCAAGTGATATATGTATGTGTATGTTCAAGACGCCATGGCGGCCATGCGTTGGCGTTGACGCTGACGCCGACGCAAACGTCAACGTTGACGTTATCGCTGCAGCGGCGGCCACGACAGATTACCATTTAAATTATGCAAATTTTACTCACACACTTATTGCCTTGCTCTCTCGCTCCCGCGCACGTAAATATGTACATATGTAGGATACATATGTATAAAGTACATATGCAGGCAAATGCTTGCAACTGATGGCACAAACGACCCCCAATGGGGCTAAATTCCGGCAATGTGGGTTAAATTTTTACAGTATTGCCGCACAGAGCTCCGCATGACCCCCATACAATGTTTGACCAGATCAAACAATTTATTGCACGAAAAATTAAGTATATTTCCCATAATTTTTTTACTAGCCAATTTCTGCTTGAGGTGTCTACATCTAGTGCATACACTCCTCGCCACTTCAATAGAACACCCCCTTAAGTCGGTTTTCTATTGCACACTGCTTCCAAAGTATGCTAGAGACTACATTTTTTTCTTAGTAAAGGTTTTTTTTTGGTTTTATGGAAACTAAATGGAAAACATGGAAAAAAGGAAAACAGTATTGGAAAAAAATAGTTAACACAAAACTTTTACAATGTGGTGCGCTTATTTTGCTCAACTTTATTAGCTAGAAAGAAAAGCGTACTAATTGGACAAATAACAAGATCTTACACGGAAAATTTATCTACATACGTAAAAAAGTGTTTTTTGTGGTGTAAGCACCGTTTTCAAGATTTGTTTTCGAAAATCATGTTCTTGAGCACTTTTTTCTGTTATTCGTCAATATCTCGCGAACAGCAATTTTTATCGACATGAAAGACGACCAGATTGAAAACTAAAAAAAGGGCCTAAAGCTTGGTTTTCGTGTTTCCCTACCCAAAATTACCCTAAAAGCTTTTATCCGAAGTTTCTCCTGATGATCCTTTAATTTGTTAACTAGTGTAATTTACCGAAATAGAGCTCCAAGCTAATTCGATAGATTGTACTAGTTTCAGGCCGCTCAGCACATCAGCCCATTATTCTGAGACAGACGCCCATTGAAGAGGTCAAACAGTTTAACTATCTAGGAAGTTTTGTATCGTCAGACGGAGGAACGGATCTGGATGTTAACAGCATAATAAGTAAAGCCCGCAGCGTCTTTGGAATGATGTCTTCAGTATGGAACTCTAGTCAAATTTCCCTACGCACCAAGTTAAGGCTCTTTGAATCCAATGTCAAATCTGTACTGCTGTATGCCTGTGAAACCTAGAAAGTCTCCACCTACATCACGAGAAGTTTACAGTCAAATGTAAACCGCTGCCTTCGATACATTCTTAAGATCCGATGGCCGCAATTTATATCGAATCAAGAATTGTGGCGCATGACGTGTCAAAAGCTTTTGAATGTCGAAATTAGACAGCGGAAGTAGCGCTGGATTGCCCACACGTTGAGGAGACCAAACGACAGCATCGTGAAGCAGTCCTTCGAATGGAATCCTCAAGGTACACGGCGAGTTGGCACACCAAGAACTACTTGGAAATCAACAGTATTGCCCGAAGCAGCAACACAGCGTAAAACGTGGCCACAGCTGAAGTATCTGGCCGCAGATCGGGAAGGACCCTCACCCGGGGTTGAAGGACTTGAAGAGGGGGACTAGTTTCAATATATTAAACTGGTCAAGTGATAGCTTTTTTTGAGCCTTAGTCTTTTTTTAGGCTTAATATTTTAAAAAACATGATAGGCAGTTGTGGGATTTGAACTAACAGATATTTCTCCCTGATTTTTGCCAAAGAGTCGGTGATAATTTCGAACATAAGTTCCTCACTAAGAGGGTGTCATGTCATGTTTTTCCATCATCACATAAAACTTTAAATACAATCGACTTCTTTCAAAATTATTGGCTATTTGCGTAAAAAATACGGCAGCACTCTTACAAGCTTTAAACCGTCTGCCTTTGTTTTTTTAAATTAATATACCCGAAATTAATATAAAAAATTTCCACAACTTGAAATTTATCCGAGAGACTGAGAGAAGAATAGTTCTCCAAAGATAACGTGCCAAACATCGTTATATTACACTGCCCAACAAAATTGCAACTTTTGTTTGATGAATTACTTTTATCACGTGATGTTTACTAATTTGACGTCGCTTATTCTAAATATACCCTTACGTCAGTAATTCGAGGTGTTTCATTACTAGTTTGCTGAATTTCTACGTTTGTGGACAAATAAGAAAAGGATTAAATTTAGATATGAAACCGCCATCCTCTGGAAGGAACCCGTGAACCACCACGAAGATTGTTATTTTTGTTTAGTCAATATAACTGGCTTTAACCGAAAAAACCGAGCCAAATGGAAATATCCTCGTATACGGGCGGCATATAGACGTGTTTTAAGCCCTAAGATACTACCTGAGCCTCAAAGTGATGCATCGGAGGAGGAACATATGCAGTTAGAAGCAAATACTGACAATAGTGATAGTGACTTTGAATGCGACCTGTTAACGCCAAAATCATTCAACCAATATGATTTGAACGAGCTTATCAGAGATTTGGGTCTGTCATAGTCTGCTTCTGAAATATTGGCTTCTAGGCTAAAAGAACGAAACTTAGTAACAAAGGAAACTAACAAGAGAACAAAATCTCTTCAAATATTCTTGATAAAAATGGAAATTATTTCCTTTTTCTATCAAAAAAGTTTCAAAAACTCAGTACACAATAGATAAAAGCGGGAATTTTTGATGATCCACAGATAAGATCTTTAATAAAAGACTCAAATTTAACGGACAATATGACAGAGATTGAGAAAAAGGCTTGGAATGAGTTTGTTTGGAGTGTTCAAAAATTTTTGGGAAATAAGAAAAGTTCTAACTATTCTCAACACGTCGCTTTCAAAGCCTTGGATGCAACATGAGCATAAAGTTACACTTTCTTCACAACCACCTTGACTATTTCCCCGCCAATCTTGGAGATCTAAGTGAAGAACAGGGCGATTCCACCAGGACCTTCGTACCACGGAGGAACGCTATCAAGGCTACTGGAACGCAAACATGATGGCTGACTATTGTTGGAGCATTCAGAGCAGTTCTCTTCCTTCAACTTCAAAAAGGAAATAAAATAAAAGAAAGTTTTTTAACTTAAGTACTAAATAAAATACGATTTTCTCTAAATATATAGCGTTTTATTATAAAAAAAAACCCATGACACATATTTTTTTACAAGAGCTGATACTGAAATATTAGTTACAGATTTGAAATAGTCATAAAAAATTGGACTAAGATCAAGTAACAAATCCCAATCATCAGACATGCTGTTGTGCAGTGTTATTATTCTGCTGTAGAGCTATGAGCATGGCAAAGAGAGTAGGCCTATTAAGGTTAACAGGAGTGTACATAAGGTCTCAGAAGCAAATCAAGTGAGAAGTTGTGTTATATAAAAAATTATTATTATTATTATAAGATATTTATGATTATCTAGTTTATAATAGGTTGTAAAGATTATTTATACACTGATTCCGTATTTATTTTCTTGTGCAGATTTTTTTTACTTTCAATGTTAATGCAACCAGTTGTAAACATTAGTTAATTAATTAATTTGTTAATGTTAATACTTTTAAATTACAATCGCTTTAAAATTTCTTTAATATTTCGATATTTTTTCGTTGTTTTTCGGAAATTTTTGTTAAAAATTAATTTCGATATTTTCGATCAGTAAATTTTATAGAACCTACCTTTTGCACTAAAAAATCTATATGTGTTCAAAAAGCGCACCCGTAATTATGGTACTTGCACCTACTGTCTGAAAAGATAGACTGACGAGTGCGTCGTGGTCAAGTTCTTTTATATTAGAAAAACTGAAAGGCACATAAAGATTTTTTTTTTTTGAAAATGCCTTGGCCATGAATTTTACGTCGATCGAGCAAAATGCAATACCATGGATATAAAAATATGTGTGCTTTAATCTTTAATTATAATTTTAAAGAATTTTTTTGTCTTAGTTGCTTTATACGGAACGAGCGTTTTACTATAAATACTTTCATTTTACTGATGTGTCAGAAATTCATGCTCAATATATCCACTGGTTTACTCTACCATAGCCTAATAGTGATTATTGAATTAATTAAATGAGATTAAAAATCAAAAACCTGGAACCCACGTGGTAAAATCCTGAAATACAATATATGTATTTAATTTTCCCCTACATAATGCATTTATGCTTGACAAAAGGATGGCCGCCGCTGGTATGGCAATTTGTTAAACCGACGATATCAATAACGCCACCTCCTAAAAGGTTTCCTTTTTACGTGAAAATATTTTTTTAAAAATATGGTAAAGGTTAAAGTTTTCACTTTATCTGTTTTTGGCTGCATTGTTCTAAATAAACTTTAAAATCTTAATAAAAATTCTGGTAAGCTCTAAAATTTATTAATTACACTAGTTAACAAATTTTTAGTATACTCAACAAATAGCGCTTGATTAAGTAAAATTGCATGATAAAATCGAAAATACAGTGAAAAAAATGGTGTCATAAAACGGCTTTCGAGATAAAACCGTTTTTCAAAGCTAGAAAAAAAAATCTGCCACTATTTAACAGCAAATATCTCTGGCTGTACTAAACTGATTTCCATTATTTTTTTAAAGAGTTGTTTTTTTCGAGAGATGTTGAAAAATGGCCATCCCAGAAGAGCTGGGCATTTTTTCGATTTAAAATCGATTATTTTTTTCTGACAATAAAATCGATACTTGTTCATTAAGCATCGATCTTTCATGTAGATTATGGCGGATCAATTTTCGGGCGCTGAAAAACGGTTTGGGGCTCTCAGCGATTTTACTTCTTTGAGTCATTTTAAACTATGGGTTCAAAATGAGTTTCAAATCGACATCTTTTTTAAAATAGGTTTTTTTTTCAAAATATTCAAAAATCAACTAAGACCTTTCATTTACAAGATCGAAAAACATTATTTTTCCTCTACCTTAATGGGGTTTTTTGAGGTCAAAGAATCCATTTTTTAATCTATTACTAATACTAATTTTAAGAGCCGCCAGATGGCGCTTTTGCGTATTTTTTAAATTATTTAAATAAATTGTGACTTCATTTTAGTTTTCTCTTATTAAGTTTTGAATCAAACGAATTATTAAATTTTGGTTTTCTTTTACTAAGTTTTGAATTTTTGTTTTCTTTTTTTGGTATTATGGAAATAAATTTAAGTGAATTTTGTATTAATTTTCTGCGGTTTTAACTTATTATCGCCTAACGTTTAAGTCCGATTAATCGATTTTTTGGTGAGAATCGGTCGAAAATATCGATTCTTGAAAACAGGGGATCCAGCCCAGCGCTACATCCCAGTGAATACCCGTAATTTATTACAAAAAATTAAAAAAAAATTATCACATATAAAATGGGCTTAAATTTAAAAATTTTTGAGTACAATTTCGAAAACTATCTGCTACAATATATTTTTGGTGTGACCGTTCTAGAGCATGAAATTCTGTTCCATTATAAGGTCCTGGCTTGTCGCGTACTCCTGTTAAAAGGCGAACAGCTATTAAAACGAAGTATGCCTTATCTGATTTATTTTATTGTCCCGATCATTTTGGTTTAAAATATTTAAAAATATTCTTATATCCCTCAAGATACTACACGAATAATTTTCTTTCACTTAATACAATTCCCTTTAGGAACAAGGTGAACATTCCAGCAACACAAGTATAGGAAACGTTCCCTTAAGCACTTTAAGGTTGTTGCTAGAGATGGCGCTGCGAAAAGTTGTGGGATTGGATTTTAAAACTTAAGAAATTAGCGTGATTTTTCATGCTTGAAATTAGTTTTTGATTTACTTTTGAACTTTTTACGAATTATTTCGTATACTGAATAAATATGCTTAGAAAAGTCTCTGTTGACGCTAACAATAGTGTAAAAGCCTAGCATCTGGAAAAGCGTACCAAATAAAAGTATCGGAAAATAAAATTTCTGTGCAATTTGTAATTCCTACCTTATGCCATTAAGCATAATTTGTAGCTCCGACATATTTTTTTTTCGAAATCCGCCTTTTGAGGGGCTCTATTTAAATGACGAACGACGCGAAGCTTCGATTGTTATAAACATTTTCCCGGAACAATTTGCCCTGTCAGCTGCTGGATTAATTGTTAATGTGCGTGAGCCTCAAATTGTGTCAAGTTATGAATGCAGAAGCTTTGCGCGCATTAGCGTTAATCATTTAAAATGCCCAAAAAGTTGGCGCGCCAACAGCAAAAAGTATTAGAAGAAGAATATCCAATGTAAATAAAACGCTGATAAAGAAAACAGCAAAAAAGAAAAGCAATAAACTGAAGGTATGCGCATAATAATTAGAAGGAGCTGCTACCAGGTTACGTTCTATATGCATGTGTGTGTGTCTGTGTGCCTTTAGTACTTGATGCCCAGGGTCATTGAAGTCGTAGCAGACGTAGCCGTAGCCGTAACCGTAACCATAGCCGTAGCGCAACGTAGCCCTCGTCGTCTTGTGCCGCCGCCAACCACAATGCCCAAACCCGTATAGACACATTCGTTTACAGACAAACGTGCCACCAACAACACCCTGCTGCAGCCCAGGGCAAGGCATATAATACTAAGATTGTAGCAAAAAAGAGGAAAAATTCCTCAACTTACCTGTGCCGTAAGTTGGGGGCGCAAGTCATGCCACTTTTGTTGCCGCAAAATCCAAAAACTAATTATCGTTTTGCAGCAATTTTGTTTGAAAACTATTGAAACTCTTTTTTGGTGCAATTGGGGTTTTATTTTTGTTGTTATGGCTGGCTTTGGTTTCTTTTTGCTGCGTTATTTTACTAAAATTTTTTCACTGCCCTACACACACACACACACTCGCTTACACACACGCACGCACATGCAGCGCCACATAACCGCGAATTCCCTGGGCAAGCAACAAAACATGAACTTGGCACAACGACTTCCGAACGTAGACTGTGCAAGGAATCTCTATAGGAAGAGCGCATAGTATTACGGCCAATGGATGTTGCTGCTTTTTTGTTGTATTTTAGGCAGTTGTTCTGAGTTTTATAGAGAACGCGCATGCGCTTGGCGCACCATAATTCTTATCACTGAAACTGTCAAACTGACGGAATTTACGCGCTACGGCCATGTCTGTTTTTAGTTTTAGCGTATTGATTTTTTTTGGCGCACTTGTGGCAGGTTTAGCTGTTTTTATGTGCAAGTATGCGGCGTTATAAGAGCGTGTTTTATGTTAAACTTAAACGCGTAATGGCTTGTAGCAGCCAAATAAAGGTCGCTTTTAGTCAGCCAAAGCGCGTAATACGTTAAATACAAATACTTATTGGCTTAAATTGTCTAGACGATTTGTTTGCGTTCGAAACGCCTGCGAGGGCTGCCAATTCTTATAAGAATGCACGCATATTTAACAACACTAAGCAGCTTGCACACACAGCCAGCAGCTAGTGTTTGTGTTTAAACAGCTGTGCGTTGCTTTGTAGCAAGCAGCTTTTGAGCGAGTGCCATTTTAAAAAATTGCCATAACTTTAAAGCGTGCATATACAAATTTAAAATATTTTAATTTAAGCTTATTAAGCGCTTATTTATTTATTAATATTAATATATCAAATTTTAAATGTTGTTTTGTAACCTTTAAATGAATTTTATCGCTTTACGATAACACTGCCAAACATTTACCAACACTTCAAGCTGCAGCCTGCCGCAGCCAACTTCATGTCAGTAGAAAACAAAATATTTTACTGTTTCTTACATTGCTTACTTTAAAACGCGTATAAATGCTCATTTAATTCTAATAAAATATTTTTTTAATTTAATTCTTAACAATTAAGTAAGCAACGTTTTACGCCTGTATGTTTTAAATGTTTAGTCTGTCTCTGTGTTTATGTTGTATGTGCGCGTCGCCGTCTATGTTTCTTATGTGAATTGTGCATGCACTATGCGCGAACGAAAATCGAAGAAGTCGTATGGAAAAATGTGAAATTGTTTTGCATATTGTGTGAAAATTCAATAAATATAAAACCAGTGGCTTTAACGGCTAACTAGCAGCCAAGTAAAAGAAAATGTGCTTAGTGGAGCATGCTGAGCAAAACCAAAAACGCACGTCATCACAAACTAAGCAGGCGCCTGTGACATCGTGGTCTTCCCCAACATCCTGCTGCTCAAATCAGTACAACAACGACAATTGCGACAACGTCGTAAACACGCAACAACAGCAGCGGCAGCAGGAACAACGCAGCAGCGGCATTGCGGGTGGCACTCATAAGAGTTTACGTTGTGGCGCCACCATTATCACCACCACGCCCACATTTAATGCCAAATATCGGCGAAAATGCTTACTACTGCTAGCACTGCTGCTCTTCCATGGCTGCTTTAGCGGATTGCATCGTGCCAGTGCCTACAATTGCACAGCGCATGGTAATCGCTGCCAAAACGATGGACAATGTCAGGAGGATGGGCAATGTCTCTGTCCCGATGGCTGGCAGGGCTCAGAGTGTCAGTCTTGCGGTGGCAAAGTGCGGTAAGTTTTATGACTCGACGTAGCTGTAGTTCAAAAACATTCGAATCGAATTTTAGTGGCCTCCCACATGAATCATAGCAACCAATAAGCAACAAACACAAAAAAAGTCACGTTATTCAATCAGCTCTCTCAATTCCAAGCCTTATATACTAAAATATATGGATATATGGAGCTCGGTTAGCCTAATTGTGTCAAGCAACGGTTTACTTTCGACTTACAGCTGCCAATTCCCAATTCTACGCAGCTTCGCCGGCCAACAACAACAAACAAACAAAAAGATGTCTCTAGTTAAGTTTGGCATATCGAAGTTTCTATACTCTTTAGTTGCAGTTTAAAGGTTAGACCAAGTTCATATAGAAACTTAGCTGTACTGCGGTTAAGTAATAAATTTATATGGGAAAAAATTCATCAATTTCTAATGATTTTTTCTCAGGAATGTATCCTCTCCATACATTATTTTTGATATAAATATTATATACTTTAAAACTCTTGCTTGTCTCTATACATACGCTAGCATGAACTTAATATACCCTTTAACTCTAAGAGTAACATGTATAAAAGAGAATGATGATTGCTATATGTCGATAAATATATGCATAAAAAGACTTGCAATAAGCTTGAGACTTTATAAGGAATGACATATTGCTTTTTTTATGCAAAAATTTTATTTGGATATGGACTATAAAATGGCGCTTATGACCCAATCATTTGCTCTTTTCTCCTGTTCCATACCTACACTCTAAGTCGATAGCACCTCTTACTTCTACTTAAAGTGTAAAACCAATATCAACAGCTTGTTATACAGGTTCTAAGTGCTTATTTACTCTGCCTTGTGCATTCAACCATTAATTCTTTAGCGCTTTCTACGCCCATTTCTAAAGCATTTAACACAATGCCAATTCACACCTGGGTCGGTTTGGTTCAATTTTCAATACTCAAATTATTCAATTAGAGTTGTTTGACTTTGAACTTGCACCAATTTAAATGTAATCCAAACTAGTTTGCTGGACCTTAGACATATTTATGTGACCGCGCTTGTGTGTGAAAGCAAGCATTTAAATGAAGGCGACAATAATTAGAGACGCGAACGAGCACGCCGACGCGCACGTCACGGAACTCATAAGACCTGTAGTATATAATAAATATATATATTTATTTTTGTTGTTGTTTATATTTCTTAATAACGGGTATTTGCACTGTGTCTGCACGATAAGAGCATTTCTTTATCTTGACAGTAAAATATTAAGTGGGGCTCTTGTATCCAACCTTTCCTTTCCACTTGCTGGTGATCAGCCCAACAATTTGTAGTCGCGACGAAAATGTCCTAAAGTGCACGGAAAAAGGCAATGCGAAAAGGAAAATTTCCCTGATTCGCAGAAATTCCCTCGCTGACTTACTTACGGGACATTGCAAGATCAGGAAACCGCTAAGCAAGATGGGCATCGCCTAATCGGAGCAACCGATAACCTGTTGGTTATTATTATTAAATTTTAAAAAAATCTACCAAAAACTGGTAATGATAATAAATCATTATCCAAAAAGCTGGCATTATTGTGCATATTTTGAGATACAAAAATTAATTTCTCATAACAATACATTGCCCTTTAGGCCCCCTAATTAATATATAAAAACAAATACATGTGACTACCGAAATAATTTGTTTTTAATTTTCGCTTGTGTAATTAATTAAGACATGATTGACATAATTTTTTTTTATGTTTACTTATGATTCGCAACCTATTAAAACAGTACAAATACTAACCTACTGTAAACATTTTTTCTTTTATATGTTCAGACTAATTTTTTTTAAATTGTTTTCCTTTCTTGTAATATTTTTTTTTAAGTCTGCTTATGATTCGCAACGTCTTGAAACACTACAAATAGTAACCAGTTGGTTACTGTAAGAAATTTATTTCCAGTGTTCCAGTGTGATTTTTTTTTTTACTTTTACTTAACATCCAAAAAGTTGTGGTCAGTGTGTAAAAATCAATTTGGTGATTAATATAATTGTATGGGAAAGGATAATTTTGGAATAGTAGTGAGGTTTCCAAAAAGCTACTCCGTAGAATCCGTAAGAGAAACAAATTGTGCCAAATTCAGTGTACATTATAAAACCGATTCGGTAGAGACATGCGCATCTGCCTGTATTAGCGTTAAGATTTTGTTGACCTTAAAAACTAGGGACACTTATATTTACTGTCATAACTCTCGGTTTTTCTCAGCAAGGCGTAAGTTCTAAGTGGTATTTGTGGTAAGGGACAAAGGCTACAGGGTGTTGCACTGTCGAGCTTGAATAACAATTTCTAAGAAACTTCTAAACCGTTTGAACATAGTCTTTTAAGAGTTTATAAGAACTATTTTGCGATGGAACACCTGGATTTTAAGTTTATCTACAATATTACATTTTTAATTTTTTTTAGAACGTTCCACTGTGTTTAGTAACATCTATATTCTTTGATTATTATTTTTATAGTTTGGACAAATATAATAAAAAAACTCTAAAGCATTAGGCAGGCATAAGTATTGAATTTGTCATTAACCGATAAGATTTTTCTTCTCTCCCCCAAAAGTATACGAATTTCATGCAAATGCATTTACATGTCGATAGGAGACGTAGCAGGTCGCATAAAGTATACATATTCTTGATTATGGGGATTTCTGGTCGTGCATCTCAGAGACTATATATAAAATATAGCCGAAACTTTACCCGTTCCTCCGCAAGAAATTCCACACACTATAAATCCCAAATTTATACACCATAACCGGATGGTTAAATCTTTACGCAATTATGCACCAAGAGTAGTATTTTTAAAATCGTATGAAAACTTAAAGTTATAGGTAAATTTATTTATTTTTTAGACACCTTGCCTATACACTGCACACAAATCAAGCTATTCATAAATCTTCTCTTGTAAAAACTGCAGTCTCCAAAACCGGTAGACTGAAATATGAAAGGAATACCGCTCCCCAGACCCCGACACAGTGTTTAACTAGTTACTAGTCAAGCTAAAACTTGTCACATAATTTCATCTTTATACCCTGTACTTAAAAGTACAAAGGGTATACTTGATTTGTGCAATATATGTAACGGACAGAGGGAGGCGCAGCAGACCCTAAGTCCTTTATACCAAAATGCTTATCATAACCTCGGGTAGCGTTTGAGCCATGTCCGTCCGTCCGAATGTACGACTAGATCTTAGAGACTAGAAGAGCTAGAAACACCAAACTTTACCAGGTGCGCATTTTCTGAGAAGATGAAGTTTCTTGAATCATATCAATATCTTTCCCCGGTCCCACTCAGTAGATTTTAGACGCATTGATCTCAGAGATGGTAAGAGCTAGAGTAACCAGACTTTCACATTAGATCCCATATTATTCCATTGGAGACAAGTTTATTTTATTTTTTTGATATCAGGGTTAAATTATATAGCTCCCATAGGGGTGTTTCGACGACCTCGAATAAAAATAAAAGTTTTAGATGAATAACTCGTTTGTTTATGAAGATATCGTAACCAAATTTGGAAATCGAAAGTTTTTTATAGTTCCCAAGCACTATACCTAATTTGATCGAAATCGGTTGACTATATCATATAACTCCCATAGGACCGATCGGCCAAAATAACTTTTTTAAAGAAAAATTCGCTATATTTCGTTTTTTAATAAAGATATCGTAACCAAATTTGGTATTCGAAAGTTTTTTATAGTTCCCAATCACTGTACCAAATTTGATCGAAATCGGACTATATCATATAGCTCCCATAGGCCCGATCTTCCAAAAATCGATTTTTTAACAAAATTTGTTGTGTTTCGTTTGTTTGTTAAGATATTGGGACCAAATTTGACATTCGTGAGTATTTTATAGTTCATAAGCACTGTACTTAATTTAATCCAAATCGTTTGACTAGATCATATAGATCACATAGGAACGATCGTTCAAAAAAAATGGTTTGCTTAAAAATTCTTCTGTTTTTGGTTTTTTATGAAGGAACAGGATTTTATTGCAAGCTAGTGGTACAGGGTATCCCAAAGATTGATGCGTTATAGTTCCACGCATCTGTGTTTCAAAAATGAACAAAATCGGACAAATACAGCAAAGCTATAGTCAAAAATATGCAATCTTCGTCAATTTTTGAATCTAGCTAATTAT
Organism: Chymomyza amoena; assembly: GCA_037043745.1. Classification (NCBI taxonomy): domain Eukaryota; kingdom Metazoa; phylum Arthropoda; class Insecta; order Diptera; family Drosophilidae; genus Chymomyza; species Chymomyza amoena. The sequence continues at coordinate 46,571 of JBAMAX010001722.1, read as the reverse complement.
GGTTACAAATGGCGCCGAATCACAATTTTTGGTAAGCTGATTCATGTGGCTCTAATGAACAAATCCACATCCAAATTTTATCGATGCGTACCCACCACCTCCCGCAATCGGTTAACCGTATTTTGTCCAACACCCCTCAATATATTAACTTAAAACTTACCACATAAACTCTAAATTTTCGGAACTTATAGGTAAATATCGAATTTTCAGAAAAAGTTTTTTCCAGAGAAAAAGTACAGGGCTTTGTCGGGCACCGCCTCGACTGAACCACATCAAATCAAAATTTATAAAAATTGGCTGGGAGATTCAGAAGTTTTTCCTAAAAATGACTGAATGGCTTGCGTTGCAAAGGGTTTTGTTGGTTTGGTACGATTTTAGCATTCTGAGCACATTGATATTATTGTAAGAAGGCATTATGGGCTTAGTTTCACTTCGGAAAACAAAGTATACTAAGAATTCCACAGACTGTCACTTCCTCAAGTAGCTGGTGTATGAAAATCGTTAGCAGCCCTGAAAGGCTTTAAAAATATTGTTTTCTAAGGCTTCCAAACATGATTCTACACTTGTAAACATCAATAGCTCCAAAGCTTTCGTTAGTTTACAAGAAATTCTTATTTAAATCATTATGAGATATTTACATACCTGCATTACAAAAATCGGGTAAGCTTTTATCAAAGAATTCTGAGTTTTAAATAAATTACCTTTCTCTTTACCAAACTTTAATGAAACCCAAATTTTTTACACTTGTAATAGCCGCGCTATTTTAGGTATATTTTCTAAATGCGTTTATTTTAATAAACTTTCACCACAGCTGCGAATTTTAGTGTTGCAAACGTTGCCAGAAATATGCCAAGGTTTTTCTAAATGTATTTCACTAATGCATGTTATTTCTTCTATTCTTTTTTTTTTGTTGTCATTTCTCATCCCAAAAAAAGCAAAACAAAATTGTAATTTTTAAAAAGTTGTGGTAAAAGTAAGAAAAATACTGCAAAAAATACAAAGGCTTCATTTTGCGAGCATAGACATTTTTTTCTTGAGGTCATACGAATGACACTTGGAATCTGTAAATTACAGCCAACAGACAATTAGCAACACTGGCACCAGAATTTATTAAACCTACAATAGCAATTAATAGAACTGGTTGCCATATTGTAATACTATAGGTTATCTCACCAATGTCGAACTCTGGCGTACTTAGGCCAATTGTAAGGAACACTAAATGGAATTACGGATATAACTGATATGCAATGGCATTGTGGGTTTGCTTTTATACCAAATATATATGCATTAAAAGTTTTTATTGAGCTAAAACAAATCAAGAATATTTAGCTCGAAATGTGCTTGGTGCGATTGCTAATGCAGATGCAACGTCTCTGGATTCCGAATCATCATACAAAATGCTTAGATTACATTATACTGAAAAATGGTCTTATTATGCATAGTTTGGACTGCATAACATAAAGTTATGGACAAACAGATAAACACATTTAGTTTTAAGAAAGAAATTTAATGGTAATTAAATCAACATTTATTAGTTAGGCCTAGCTTCAACTTGGAAGCAAATATTAACAAATAAACATCGTTATCTATCCGTCATGAAATACGTAAATAACAAACCTTCGTTTAATAATAATAATTTTGTTGGAAAAGCTACGTGCCTATAGATCCAGCTATAACATTTTATCCGCCATTAGTAGTGCAGCCAACTAATTTTGAGCGAAACCGGAACATTTTCTATAAAAAATGTACTAATATCCGGAACACTTGAGCTGCAAGCCGAGTAATTTTTGTTAAGAAAAAAAACGTTAATTTTAAATTCAAATTTGTTACACAATTTTAGTGTTATAGATAATTTGAATCTATTTGTCTGTTGCTTTTTATTTAGAGTCGTATTTATCTTGTAATGATATTTGCTTAAGCCATATTGGATGTTCTTTCAAAGAATTTTAAATTCAGCGCATTCGAAGTATGAAAATCTGGGCCACCCGGAAATAGTCATCGAGATACTGGTACGTTGCTTCTAAAACTGGGGTACATCCCGCAATATTGGATATTTTAAATTCAGCTCATGCGTACTATGAAAATCCGGGCCACCAGTAGGTAGTCATCAAGATACTGCTTCTAAAAGCGGGATATGTCCCGTTTTTCCGGGCCAATTAGTCACACTAGTCATTAGGGAGAAAACCCAAATTTTTCGATACACTTGAGCTGATTTATACCATCCAAATAACAATAATTTGTCCTACGCAGAAGATTTTACTTATTGATAAAGATTACTTGACGCATTTGAACCAATTTGAACCCAGATTTCGAGATATTTAGGAAGTCAAACCAGACAACGAACTGGAGAAACTGTTACATCTAATGACAAAGTAGTCAAACCAGTTTATTGGCTGAGAAAATAAATATATAAAATTTCATATTGAAAATTATGCATAAACTTGAATTAAAGAATTAAATTTTTATACATTATATAATTAATCATTAGCCCCAGAAACATTTAATGCAGTTGAAAAACTAACAGCTACTGTAAAAAAGAAGTTCGGAATTCCGCTGGAACTCGACCATGCCCAAAGATATTTTGTTATATTCATTAAAAGAAATATCAAATTCCTTAAAGGCTGCCTAGCCCTTTGAGCATCTAACATAACTCAGTCGTTAAAAAATTTGCCACATAGTTTTTAAAAAGATCAACATATCTCGTTTATATAAGGTCCACCTGAGACCAGCTTTGGTATATCTATACTACGACTAAAATACTTTTAAAAAGTGTAGTTGCGCTTTAGTTGAAAGAAAAAAGATTTGATTTAAAATTTTTAAATTGTCACTCAATCTTGACCAGTGGCGGATTTATCCTACCGGCAACATAAACTGAAGACTAGGGCGGCAGAATTAAGGGACGGTAAAATTTGAGTCACCTGAATTAAAAAAAAAAACAATTTTATTGAAGAATTTGATCAATATGAAGAGAAACCTCTCTCTATTTCCACAATTCAGGAATACGAAACACTCAGGCAGCGTCGAAGGAATCAGAATCTACAACCTGGTGAAAATAGAGACAATAGTGGCCGTGACAACTTTCGTGTCAACACAACGTTATCTTGGACCGTACTTTGGCAGAATTGACACGAAAACGTTAGGCATATCAAAAAATCTTTTCAAAATTTTCTCTCATCACTGATATGAAACATCTGAGCAACGAAGAATTGCGTGAAAAATTCACAATATTGAGCAACTACTACACCCAAGATCTTGTGGAAAATTTGGGAAATGAAATGGTCCTTTTCAAGGCATACTGCATCGAAAGGAACATTTTAAATTATTCTCCGCTGGAACTGATGAATATGCTAAGACAGGATTATCTACAGATCTTACCATAATGTTGAAATTGCGTCGAGGATGTTTTTTCAATTCCTATTTCGAATTGTAGCGCAGAAATATCGTTTTCTGTTTTAAAACGCGTGAAAAACTATCTCAGATCTTCATTGGGCGAAAACAAACGATAACGATAGAGTCAGATTTGTTTCTATATATCGATTGGGAAGATATCATTCGCGAATTCACAGCTGAAAAATCAAGACATAAGAACTGTGAATAAGAAGTGTTTGAAAAAGGGTTTTTGTTGAACACCTTATCCATGCCGATGTCGAATTTGTGAATTCCCATATGTTTTTCATTAATAACGAACTATATTGTAATAACAATCGCAATCAATATATTTTTTTTTTTTTTTTTTTTTGTGAAAACCGGGCGGGCGGTATGTTATGGATTGCCTAGGGGCGGCAAATATTTAAATCCGCCACTGATCTTGACGATTTATATAAAGTCATGCCATCCACACAGGTCACATAGGCTTTGGGAATAAATCGAAATTCCTCTATGAAAATTGACTTGGGATAAGGTTTATGCGATAACGTTACGATAATTTTAATATTGGAAAATTATAAACTCGATGCTTATTATTCAACTTTTATTCTTGATATATCGGTGCTTCGAACCCAATTTTTACTAATATCGACATTGAGCTAGATTTTGTTTTATTATTGGCGCTTAACAAATAATATTATTAGCAGGTAATTACAATATTAAATAATTGACTTAAAGCAAGTCATAATTGAAATGTCAGCTACGAATTTGCATAAAGCAAGTGTGGCAATAAAATTTAGAATAAGACGTCAAATGATTGCAAACAAAGCAAAATAAAAAAAATTTCGCACATTGGAGCTAACTGTTTTTTATATGTTCTATAATGTTTTCCTTATATACACATATTTTTGTCTATATCTATATCATCCGTTGTTTGTTTGCCAAACACATTCCATCATATTAAAATGTCTATACCGATATACTCGATAAAGATTCTTTTAATACTCTGCTTCGATTGAATATTTTTTCGGTACAGCACATGCCTTGTTCGAATATCAATATGATGATATGATCAATATGACCTCCGCTCGAATAATGCGCATCCTTGTGACACTTTATTCTCTATAGCCTTTATAATTTTCAATAATTTATAATCAAGACGTCCATGCAATTTTATCAATATAGACGCGATATCACGCCTACCTCTCTCTACCTTTAACACTTTTGGTGCAGGCTAAATAGAACCCATTTTATAACAAACCCAAACATGTACGATATATGTACGGCTTGTTGATTGTCTGTGTCTCTATGTGGGCTATGTATATATAGCTTTACGATTTACGACTGATAAGCCTTGTGTCTCTTATCAAACCGCTTATCACTAATTAACTTGTGTTTTTTTTTCTGTTTAACTTTGACTAACTAACTGAATGTTCTCAGCTGTTCAAGTTTCTGTTCGTATTACCCACAATTTCAATTACAACACAGCGCTACTATCAAAGTTTAATTGACACACGATGCACACATATTTGGTGTCTATGCAAAAATTGAAATAAAACCCACCCAGTAAAAACTCGTTTTCACATTGCCCATGAGGCCCCGCGCATTTTCATGTACTAAATCGCAAATCGCAAAAACATTCCAAGCCAATGCGCTCCATATGAAGGCAAAGCTCTATACAAAGTTCGACCTACTATTTATAAAAAATATTATTTTCATAGGCGCTTGGCTGAGCAGCAATGAACGAACCCATCACCCATCGGTAATAAATATGAGTCAGAGGGCAGTTTAAAATTATCAATAACTCAGCATAGAAAGGCTTCTCTCTCTAATGGTGGTCAAATTTGTATATACTATGTATCTATATGTTTGCTTTTGGTTAAAAATTTTCCAAACGAGGTGTAGGTATTTTTTTTAGTATTTTAGCTAAAAGGATTCAATTCCCAATTTGTGGATCGAAAAAATGACTAAACGCACTTTAATTAGAAAAAAAAGAGGACTGTTACACAGGTCCAATGCCAAAGAGGATGCTCGAAGGAAAAGATAGTAAGCAGCCAACACCGACTGTATTATTAACCTGCATTTCGCATCCAAAAAAAAGAGATCTTTGAATACCTGGCTATCCTCATTTGGCTATGAGGAGAAGTCCTTTTTATTGCAGTAAGTGAATCAATACTGGGCGATGCCAGTTTGCGCCGAGCTGCCCATCTAACTTATCGCCTCTCCAAATCGAGCAAAATCTAGCCGAAATAGTTGTTACGACAACAATAATAAAGTTAATATGCGCTAGGATTTCTTAAGTCATAATTTATAATAATTAAACCAAACCGCTTTTTAATTTTAAAAGAATATTAAAATGAGTTATGACAAAAATTAGCATAGCTGGTGACAATAAGTGCTATGGATTTAAGGTCGAGGCTGTAAAATTGTTGTGATTCCATAGGATCTTAATGGAATGCTCCCCTGGATTTGGGCAAAAATAAGGCAAAGTTTGTATTTTTTTGTGGGACAATGAAAAGGCGTACGAACTTTGATGATTATATGTTTGTTATTAAAGAATTGAAACAAGTTAAAAATTGAGGAAATTCAAAATGGTGGTTACAAAATTGATTGTTGATTTTCATGAGCTTCTGCGCGCGAAACATTGTATCCGAACTGCAATTCTGCCGCCTCTTGTCGTAAACTGAAATCATTGATTTTTGCCATTACTTGAAGGTAATAAAATTTCCTACGGCAGGAACTAGAATGGTAATATTTACCCAAAATTCATTGAATTATGAAATTAAATTTTTTGCTACTTTTTTCATTTCAACCACGTTAAAAAATATAAGCAAATAACTTTTATACATATTGTTATTTCATGCCTCAGAAAACATTATATATTTTTTGAAACAGTCTTGAGTGGAGAAAATCGAATCGATAGATCAGGCCTGAGAGTTGTAGCTAGATTGGAAACTATAGTTTCGAGAAAAACGTGTTTAAATTTTCTAGAAAGTCCCGTAGCGCGCGTGAGACAGATGTGTTCGAGACTCTGCCATTCGAAAAATATTCATCGTATCGGATGAATCCTTTTACACACATACTTAACAAATATATGCCTTTCATTTTTAAAAAAAAAAATTAATTTTTTGGTAAAAAAAATAATTTTCTTAATTTTCAACATTGGATAATAAATAGGTAAGTTCTTTCAACTCCTATTTGGAGGATTGTCTATGACGATTTGGTAGTGAAAAATGTTTCAGGTAGGTAGCTTGCCAGCCCTCACACCGTAGCTTGTTGATAGTGTCCCCATCTGCACCTCCAAGCAGGTGCTTTATTTTATTTTCCACTAACCCGGCATTCCCCTATCCGCCACCTGGGGACGCGGCCGATAGGATACAGACAACTCCACACAAACCTAGGATTAGCTGTAACTAAAATTTAAGATAATTAAAGCTACTTCTACGAATGAGTTTCCATTGACTGGGCAGTAAAATAAGAATTTTCCAAACTACTAAAAATCTATCGCAAACTATAGTGTTTAAACTGTTAAAAAAGTAAAATAAATTTGTAATATAAAAGTAATTTAAAATGAAAAAAAATAAATGATATAAGGTCGCTGCTCTAATAAACTATTTTCAAAGTATTAATACAATATTTTTTAATTTAGGTGATGAGCTTGAATAGTTATGCACTGAAAAATAATCGCTTAATCAGATGATACACAAATAAATGCAGCTAAAGCGTCAAACAGCACTCATATACAATATAAAAGTGAGGTCATTCATAAATTGTCTATCCTCAGTAGAAAAAAACACTCTTTTGTGTAATAAACCAATAAGTCTCCTCTTACCCAGCGTAAACCCATTTCCAGTTAAGGTATCTATGTAAATCCATTTTAAACTTTATATAAAGAATGCGCTTACGATTCTTCTATAGGTATCTTCTTTTAGTTGGAATCCAACTAAAGTTATTATTTGCAACAAAGGATTATTCACAAAAAAACGGAAATTAAATTGCTGACCTAAAAACACATAAAATTCTGAATTAAAACTAAAAACTCATTGTCGGAAATTAGAGTTAAAATTGCTTATATAAATAAATAAGTGCTGTATTTTGAAAATTTTACTTGAAAGCTTGCGTCGATTGCTTTTGGCGCCATTAGTAGTAGGAAAACCTCTGAAGGAATTTGTCAACATAAACAAAATAAATTGTTTAATTTAACTTTTTTATTTATTTAATTATTAATTAGAAGTTAGTAGGCAACATGTCGGAAGCAAGCAATCGTGCAACCAATATTTTCTCAGGTGTCAGGACTGGAAAAATCGGCACGGTTTTCTTTTAATAAATTTGCCAACTTAAAACAAAAAACATTTTTGGAAATTTTATTAAAACCTTATATTTTTATACAATAAAAAATGCAAGGTTAATAGTAAACTGGAATTAAATAAGTAATTACCTAATATTATTAGGTATTCGCAAATTTCATGAGAAAAAAAAAGCAACCGCTAGCTTGTATATTACCAACCAACTAAATAAATATAGATATATTATTATACAGTTAAATTTAAATAGCGACAAATAAAAAATGAAATCAGATACATTTTCAGAAGTTTCAGCTGCTAGTATATACATGTGAGCCCTTGAACAAGTTGTGAATTATAAGATTTACTAATAGAAATCATCGTCAAAATATTTAATTGCATAATTTTTGTAGACACACGGCCAAAATAAATTGATGACATAAAATTCGAATATAAAGTCCTAATAACTAATATATACAAATACATTATAATAATGTTTAATGAGATCTATTTTACGAAGATATTTACGGTCGCGTAATTTACTAACAAAAACATTTCCTAGATCACATATATACATATTATTTGGTATCTTTTGTGAATTTCAGAAAAGATTCTCACCTTGTAAGCCTTAACTACAACATTGTTGCTTGCGGTTAGCATTTGTATTTGTAATTTTTATTCCAGAAACTGAGACACCTCTTACGGGTTTTACCATGCAAAGGTGGGTAAATCTAAATGATTTCTACATCGTACGGGCCGAGAAAATTTTGTAACTTCAACGATCGAATTTATATGTAATAATATTATTTATTTTTATATGCAAAAGACAAAAAGTTGTTCAAAACATGTACCAAGAAAATTTTAATCTACTTATCGATCTTGATGATTTTTAAAAGATATTTTCTTACTGCAGTTTGTTATTATAATTGACAAATAGATTGCAAGACACAAGAAAAATTAAAAAAATAGATTGTATTACCTAATAATTATACTTGATGGAAGCCCAGGGTAAAGACCTCCTAGTTTCAGCCTTAATCGGTCCCTGTCTGCACTTATAAAGTCAAGGGTATACCTTTTATACTTATAACCATTTAAACATATCCAAAACAAAAACAAAAAATGTGGTACAGTCGAAGCGGTGTACCTTTTTTGTCGAACAAATTTTATGCATACTCCTTCTAAGATCTTTAAAATTCGAACATTTTTTGATTTGGTGAAAAATGATATTTATACCTATAAGTTCCGTAAATTGCTACCGATTTTGATGAAAATCTAAAGAAGCTATTTAAAGTATATGTTAAAATATAGTTTAAAGTTAATATGTTGGGGGTATGCGAGAAAACACGATCTACCGATTGCGAGGCGTAGGGGCCCGAATAGATAAAATTTGGATGGGAATTTGTTAATTAGAGCCACACGAATCAACTTACCAAAAATTGTGAATATAGATCACTGTTACCATAATTAAATAGAGTCAAATATTCACGCAGTTCATTGGCATTAGGAGGTGAAATTTGTAAATTTTTAACTATATCTCTTGTTATATTTTTCCTGTAAATTTAATCAAATAAAAATATTAATCGGTGGGGCGAAAAAACGCGAAAAGCTACTGCAGGGAACGGCAGAAGATATTGGCACTATTTAAATAAGCGCACCAGACTAACGGAAGGTTCAATCGATTCCCGATGCTGGTCTTCAAAAAACTGCAGCACGTCAGGGTTCTGATATTACCCTAAAATTCAAGTAACAGGTGGTTTGGAGGTTATATCAGTAAGCTCACGTACTGGTATGGTTTAAAAACAAAAACGCAGAACATTCGAGCTCATAAAAAAAAATGTTCCTGGGTTTTTTAAGGTTAGGAAGGACGCAATTAACAATTAATTCTGTTATCGGATTTACCATAAGTGTCTAGAAATACAGAAGAACGATATATACATAGATATACTTCGTTTCCAGGCAACGACACTTCTTTAAGGAAGAAACGTCGGGACGTGACATCGATACCATCACATGCGTTTATTTACGATCATTTTTACCCATCTTTGTAAAATATTTTTTGATTTAGCTTTGAAAGTCTCGGATATGGTAGTGCTCGTATGAACGAACGGAAGAATATCGGTCAATCCCTACAAACTGATAATAAGTACTTGGACTTATGACCCGCTATTCATCCTATTACGTTTAGCTCACTATGATCTTGACTCAAACACTAGAACTAGCAGGTGACCAATGTAATGCTTATTTAATCATAAATGCCACGCACGAGAATTAATACGAAATATTACAGGAAATCGCGAAAAGGTATTCTCGACGGCAACTTCAGAATACATTTTTTAATATTCTGAAAACCTTTTTAAATATTAACTATGATTTGCATTCACACACAGTGTAGTATTTTATTAGACTTTTTATGTGATTCATAATAAATCTTAAAAACGCAAACCATTAGTAATAACCATATATAACTAAGGGCTTCAGATGTTTATGTATTGCGGCGTTACAGGTCCGTAAACTTGCAACCAAGTTCTTGGAACTCTTTACCACAAGTGCTGCTCAAAAATGTCAACATTGATTTTCCAATGCTTAGAATTTTGTTAGCGCATTTTTCAGCCCATTAAATGGGTTCATCAGATTGCATAAGCCCCAACGCTATGTGGCTCACCCACGTTCATGTTATAATGCGGAAAACATTGTTGACGCCTTCTTATCAGCGGGACAGTGCGCCATGCATAATATAACTTTCGTCTGTCCGGGCCAGTGCCATTTAATTGTTTCAAGTTTAAAAATAAATAAAATGCATATAAAAAAAGCGGCACATATGCTTTACTTACATATACTCTACATAGCTACAACAAAGTATAGAAATAATACATATGTACATACTATACATATGTCTTGTATTATGTAAAGTGAAGCTATAAGAGAAGAAAGCAGTTATTTTCAAACGGATGTAACAACAGCAAGAAGTACACGAGGGAACCGTTATCAGCACAGTTGTGAGGCTTCTGCTTTGCACTTGTTTTACTCATCTTCTTTTTTAATACTCTGTAGAAAAAAGGATAAGGAGTATATTATGTTAGTGACCAAAAATGTTAAGCGATACACTTTAAAGGGAATGAGTAAGGCCCTGGAAGTAACATTCTTATAGGTATATAAGTAAAAACTTAATAATTTTAAGGAATTAAAAAAATGAACCTATAAAATGAATGTAGTCAGCTGTCCCCTTAGGCCCCTACATACTGTTTCTAAAAACCCAAATGATATCGAAGGATAGTAAGTTTTCCAATAAGAGGTGTTATTTTGGTATTCAAAGAAAAATTCCATTTTTTGAGATAAATGATCGGATGTTTATTTCATAATAAAGAGGAATGTATTAATAATGACAAACAACATCAGCCAAACGGCCACCAAAACCACAGGACCATATCCTTTTCATGATAACCTCACGAATTCTATCTTTGAGGTCTTGAATCGACGCTGGGCTGTTGGCGTAGACCTTATCTTTCACGTGGCCCCAAAGGAAGAAGTCGCAAGGTGTTAAATTTCAAGATCTCGGTGGCCAATTGTGATCACCTCTTCGAGAGATAACCGGGCCGGAAACTTCTCCCGTAAAAGAGCCATGGTTTCGTTGCTTGTGTGGCACGTAGCGCCGTCTTGTTGAAAATAAACGTTGTCCGGATCAATACCATCCAACTCCGACCATTAAAAATCATTAATCATCTCTCGATAGCGCAATCCATTCACCATAACTGTTGATCCAACCTCATTTTCGAAAAAGTAAGGTCCAATGACACCAACGGACCATAAACCACACCAAACAGTCACACGTTGAGGATGAAAATGCTTCTCAACAATAACTCTTGGGTTTTCGGAGCCCCATGCGACAATTTTGCTTGTTAACACCTCTTGTTGGAAAACCCTTTATAATATCATAATATAGTCTGTGTATTCACGTATGATCCATGTTTTGATATTGGCCTTCTTTGTTCTTAAGTTGAAAGTCGGTAAGGTTGCGGTAGAGGTCGGTCAGACTAAGTGAACAGAAGGCTTCCCCTTCGAAGAGACCAATATTTTTAACAATTCGCTGTTCCCAAGCGGAGAGTAAGAAGCTACGGATAAGGTGCTATTTTAAGGGCTACTTAGGATTTTTAGCGATTAGATAAAAAAAAGTGAGCTACATCCGTCTTTCTATTTTCTGATCATACCCTGTATATTTAAGTATATGGATTGTATGAACATCGATTAAAACGTTTGGAAAATAACAAAAATGTCACTATTTAAATCTCTATCTCACAAAAGCTTTACTTAAAAATTTATTTTTTCAAAAATATTTTGTAAAAGGCTTCAATTCCTAAAATCATAAAATAAACTCATATAGACTTAGATCCATTCCCATGCAAGTATTTCAAATAGTTTAAATATAACCTTTTCACTAAAAAAGTTACTTCGCGTCCAGGGCTGTAAATTTATTGAAATCGATTGTAAATTGTAAGAGCTACAAATTTAAACAAATTTTGTTCTAGTAGAGTAGCTACTCTTTAAAGTTTTAAATACTCTTTTGGTGTACCATCAAAATCGGGTTTTTAACTTTTGGAGATGGCAAAAGTTTTGCGCCTAGAAACTTAAAACAGTAACAGTTTCTAAGTTGCAAAATAGAATAAAAACTTTGGGATTTGGAGAGTGTACTATAAGCGGCCCACTTGTTTTATTTTTTGCTTTTATGCCTAAAGTTTTTTTCATCACTTTGATTTTGCATATTTATAACAATACCAAGACGCAGACTGGACAGCAGAATTCAATTATCTGTGTGCCAACTGCGACGGCGGCGGGCGCCAGCATCAGCATATTATTTGCATATGGAATCGAGAAAATAGCTGCGTGCAATCAGCAGAATCGAATCGATATTAAAATTGATTTAGCTCTTATTTATTGTATGATGGCCACTCTTTTGTATGGCTTCCATTGTATTTCACTAATGAGTCGATATGGCATTTACATTGCAGCTTGCAACATACCATTGGGAGCATTCACGATGGCTGGGGCAATTACTCGGTGAGTGTCAAGTGTAGTTGGCTAATCGATGCTCGAGCGCCGCATTGGGGACGCCGGCATAGTATCAATCCCAGCACCAAAACACAGCGTATTCCCAATATACGCATAAAGTTGCAAGAATTTGCCACCGAATGCGGTTGGGATCATTTGTATATATACGATGGCGATAGTGTGGACTCACCACTGTTGGCGGTATTCAGGTAGGTCATGATTGTTTAATTGCGTAAATTATGAAACTGAAAGCAAAAATTGATTTCTCTTTGTGCGCTTTTAGTGGCTTGATGTACAGAGGAAACTTTTCCATACGCCGCGTGCCACAGGTCATAGCACGTTCGGGCACTGCGTTGCTGCATTTCTTCAGCGACGATGCGTATAATATGTCCGGATTCAATCTGACATATAAAATGAATAGCTGTCTTACGGATAGCGATGGTGAGTATAATACATTTTGCTGCAAAACTCTGATTAATAGTAAGTTTTCTTTTAAAAACAGACCAAGAGTGTTCGGGTCATGGCACATGTAAGGATGGCGACTGCATTTGTGATCCCATGTATAGAGGAGAGGCCTGCAATATTGCTGCCTGTCCTAATAACTGCACAGAATCGCGAGGGCATGGCATATGTAAGGTGGATGAGGAGCGGTAAGAATGATGCTTTAAAATTGTGTGGCTCTGCATGAGTTTGAATTTGTATTTAGTTCAGCTGCTCATAGAGATATCTTGATATCTTCGCCAATCAATGAAGAAAAACATCGAGATTTGACTCTAAAACAACGAGAAATTCAGTTTAAAATCAGTCCAAGTTAAACAATCCTCAAGCAAATTCGCTTGTAAAGATTTAATTTCAATTGCATTCAAAAATTATGGATATCGAGCTTAAATAACTTTTTAGTCTTTTTAACTGAATATTTAAAGTTTTAAGCCATATGATAGTTACAGAAAATTGTACTTTTTGGCAATATTCCTACTTTCTACGAATAGAGTATGTTTAAAGTTTATTTTGGAAAGTATTCAAAAAACTGAAAAGTTGTTACTCTCATTTATATTTTTCATTTTGGTATCTAATGAGCAAATGTATCTTTCTCAAAATGCATGCAGATCATCTCTCATTTCGAAACTGAAGCATTCCTCTTTTTTTTCTTTGCTTAGATGCCTCTGCGCTGAAGGCTACGGCGGCGACGATTGTAGTCAACAAACAGTGCATGGCGTTTGGAGTACAGTGCATCCCAAACATTCGCCAGCGCCATCGGGTACAGCGTCACATGGTGCCGCAGTTTGGCGTGATACTCTGCATATAATAGGCGGTGAATCTTATGGACGTGGTGATCTTATGAACACCTACGATTTCAACGGAAATGTCTGGGAGACTATGCACTTAGACGAGGGCAGCAGTGTGCCCGAAAAACGGTATGGCGCCTCTACCGTAATGTATGGCGATAAAATATTTATGTACGGCGGTGTGATTAAGGCACAAGGCGTTTCCAATGAACTATGGGCCTATGATGTGTCAGCCAAGTCCTGGGAAAACATAACAGTGAAGACAGATTATTGTAATACAACAGCAACGCCTTATACAATGTGTGGACCCCTGCATGTGGCTGGACATACGGCCACTTTAGTGCCTGGATTTGGAGATAAAAACAACTATCAGTATATGGTAGTCATCTTTGGGCATTCTCCACAATATGGCTACCTGAATACAGTGCAGGAGTTTAACTTTGGGACCCGTGAATGGAAAATAGTGGACACGTATGGCTACGTGGTCAAGGGCGGCTTTGGACATAGTGCGGCCTATGATTTTTTGACTGAGAAGGTGTACGTCTACGGCGGTATTGTGTCTGAGAGTGAATCCAGTCAAGTGCTGAGCTCACGTTTGTATGCCTATGAGCCCGCTACAAGAATTTGGACGTTGCTGTCATCGTCGCGCAGCGCACGACTGCTGCACAGCGCCAACTTTATTAACCAAGGCCTGATGATGGTTTTTGGCGGCAATACGCACAATGACACCTCACAGAGCTATGGTGCCAAGTGTTATAGTCAGGATTTGCTCATTTACGATGTTTATTGTGATTCCTGGCATATGCATGTAATGCCTGCGCATCTACAAGCTGATTTGGCACGCTATGGCCACAGCTCTGTAATTTTTGAAGATTCTTTGTATATTTACGGTGGCTTTAATGGCCAGCTGCTTAATGATATGCTGCGATATACGCCAGGGCAATGCAGCTACTATACCAAGCAGGAGAAATGCACTAGTGCGCGTCCAGGTGCTAAGTGTATATGGGATGTACAAAAAATGCGCTGCATTTCTATTGCACAAGTGCAGCGTTCTGCTATATATGGACGCGAGCAGTACGACTATGTTGCCTGTCCCTCAAAGAGCCGTCTGACCTTGACCTCGGAGCTGCTTAACGATGTATGGCGTTGTCAGGAGTTAAACAATTGCCACTCCTGTGTTTCTACGGCCTTTACTTGCACGTACTGCGGCAATGGTATGTGCAGCAAGGAACGCTGTAGAGAATCTTCTTCGGTATCTTCCTTATTGTATGACACCAAACGCAGAAATTTAGAGTCAGCTGTAGCCACGGTGGGACCACCAATGAATGTCAAGCGTTTGGAAAGCTGTCCTTTGGGTGAGGACTTATTGACCGGATCCGTGTGCGAACAACTACACAGCTGTCGCTCCTGTGCAGCTAATGCGAATTGTAAGTGGGAGCCGGAACACAATCGTTGCCGTAGCTATGAAAAAAGTGGCTCCATTCCAGCTTCGAATCGCACTCTGGATGAGATTTTTTGCCCACCATCTTGCGCCACGCTTAATACCTGTCACAACTGCACCGAGGATGATTGCATTTGGTGTCAGAATGAACAGCGATGTGTGGATCGCAATGCCTATACGGCCAGTTTTCCCTATGGCCAATGTCGCGAATGGACCACATATACGTCTAAATGTCGCACATCGCCAGCTAGTATGGCGGCCAGCTCCACCACTGCGCTTTCCAGCGCACAATGTGGCTTTTATAACAGTTGTCAACAATGTCTGGATGATCCGGCATGCGGCTGGTGTGATAACGGCTCTAATACAGGCTTAGGAAAGTGCATAGTAGGTGGCGCCCTATCGCCATACGACGATAAAGAGTGCCACATAAATCACTGGTTCTTTACCTCCTGCCCGCGTTGCAATTGTAATGGACACTCACACTGCATCGACAACATCAACTGTGAGCAGCCGTGCCTCAATCTTACCATAGGTTCACACTGCGAAAAGTGTCGCACAGGCTATTGGGGCAATGCCATTAATGGTGGCGAATGCCAGCGCTGCGAATGCAATGGTCAAGGAGACTATTGTCATCCGGATACGGGAAAGTGTTTCTGCAATACCAAGGGTATAGTGGGCGATCATTGTGAGAAATGTGATTCACAAAATCACTACCATGGCGATCCCCTAAAGAGCTCCTGCTATTACGAACTCACCATTGACTATCAGTTTACGTTTAATCTGTCCAAAAAGGAGGATCGTCATTTTACACAAATTAACTTTCGCAATTCGCCAGTGAAACCTGAAATTGATGCGGATTTTACAATCACTTGCAGTGTGCCGGCTAAAATGGATATATCAGTAAAGCGTGTCGGCCAGCCGGAGAAGCTTATTTTAGTGGGCATAAATTGTTCAACATTCCGTCACCGCTTTGCCAAGACGGAATATCAATTTGGGCACACGCCCGATGATAATAGCTCATTGACCACATTTTATGTGTTTGTACATGACTTCCAGCCACCCATTTGGATTCAAATTGCTTTCTCGCAATATCCCAAGCTCAATTTACAACAGTTTTTCATAACATTCTCCTCGTGCTTTTTGCTGCTGTTGCTTATGGCAGCTGTGCTGTGGAAAATTAAGCAAAAGTACGATATGTTTCGACGACGGCAACGATTGTTCGTCGAAATGGAGCAGATGGCCAGTCGACCATTCTCACAGGTGGGTGTTCAGAAGAATTGTATCCAACTATGATTTTATGCCAACATTTTTGTTTCTCAGGTACTGGTTGATATTGAACCTCGCGAGAATATTGATTTGAGTCTGACGTTGGAGGGCGTCAGTCACATGTCCAAGAAACGCAAAAAGGTAAAGCGAACAACATGCTAAAAAAAATAAATAAATGCTTATAAACTATATTTTCATGCAGGAGTGTCCCAGCCCCATTGCTTTGGAGCCTTGCAGTGGCAATCGCGCTGCCGTGCTCTCGCTTCTAGTCCGGCTACCAACAGGTGTGTATTCAAAAGAAATTTATTTGTAGTTGATTATTTTACAATAATAAACTTGACTGTTGCAGGTGGCCTATCCCAAGCACCCGCTGGCCAATCGGCTGGTTTAGCTGTAGCCAGTGCTTTAGTCACGCTTGGTAATCCGCGGCGCCCTTCGATTGAGCAGCATCCCAAGGAGCCAAAATCGAAACGCAAGCAGAGCCAACATCCAGACAGTTGTACATAATAACAATAATAAGATAAAAGTAATTATGTTTATGATAATAATGATTATGATAATATGTAATTAGCTAATAGGTAACTAGTATATTCCGTTCTTTCTTCTACTTATACAAAAAGGAAACAAAACAACAAAAACAAAGGCAAGCTAGACAAAAACAAGCTATAAAAAACAAAAGCTATTGATTAACTGCAGTTATTACTAATTTAATTTATAGTTTAATGCCAGGCCATTGTGGCTAACAAACATACAAAAAAAAAACATTATTATAATAATAATTTTTAGCAAATGGACGTATTTATACATATATAAATATATATACAATTTGATATAATTTATAAGTCGTGTAGCGTTGCAATAGTTTTAACTGTTTTATTTATTTATATATCGCTTATGTTAACTAATTTAGGGCATTGCTATTTTATTTTTTTAAAGCTTTTAGTTTATGCAACATAACCTCACAAAAGCTTAGGCATGTTGTTAGAATTTATTTATGCAAATGTTACGCGGCAGCTGTAGAAGACATTTAAACAAAAAACGCAATACAAAAAAGACATTTTTCTGCAAATTGACAAAAATCAACAAAAAAGTGATGTTTACATAAAAAATTATATATTTATACATAAAAAAGATAATACGCAATATTGTGTTCATTAATAGACATTTGCAATCTGTTCAAATATAATAAAGAAAAGATACAATGAAATTTTTGTGTATTTGTGCGCAATTTGTATGTAAATACACCTTGAAATTATTAAAATTGACTTGAATTAAATTATAGCGCCCAACAGAAAATGCAAGCTTTTGAAATTATTTTTATCAATCTATCACAAACTACGCCTAAGGTTTCCATTTATCAGTAACAAATTAAACTTCACACACAAAACAGTTGAACACAATCTTATAGTAATTAAATAAATAAACAAAACAAAAAATAAACAATTAACTTGGCACCTAACAACACTTACAAGAGAAACCACAAAATATGTTAAACTTTTAAATAAGCAGTTAAAAATGTAAATCAAAAGGCACTGAACAAACTTTTAACAAATGGACAAAAATTTAATTACTATAATAGGCGTTGATACATAATAATAATTATGATTTAAAGAAAATTGTAAAACTTAAAATACTTCCGATTTTGAAATTTAATTTCAATTGTAAAATGTTTCCGTTTTCTTGCAAGCTAAGTTTCCAAATAAAATTAAAAAATAAAAAGACTTGTTTGTTCTCCTAGAGTTTAGTCTTCTTTAACAAACATTTAAAAAACTACCGAAATTATATACATATAGATAAAACCATATATGTATTAGTTTAATATTAACCAATAAACAAAAAAAACACATGAAACCTTATAACATTTGCAATCTTTTTATTTTGAAATTAACTTTATTCAATAAAGGCATACCGAAGCCGAAAAGAATACAGTTGATCTGACTAAAGTAAAAGTTTATTTTAAAACAATGTTTAGTAAGATCTACCAAAAAAAAAATAAAATTATATTCTGCTGCTTCCAACTGCTTTTAATTTAAAATTCAAAACGCGCTTACAAAAGCTGTTTGCTGCGTTACAACAATAAGCAGTGCCCTTAAACTGGTTGTCTAAGTTTGAGTTGTGTGGCAACGCTATAGCATATCTATCGATATATTAGTCATTAGCTATCGACTCTCTGTCTTACTTAATTTTTGTATTTAATTAATTACACCGCTTTATTTTTATTCCTTGCGAATTTCTAAAATGTTTTTATAAGTTTATGCGTGTTGTTTTAGTTGAACAGTGCCCGATTCGTTTAGTTTCAATAATAAACATATGGATGCGCCACGACCAACAAAGCCTCCGCGGGGCGTCAAATATGGCAAAGATGAGGTAAATTTTTTTCAAGCTCATTGTCAATGTGCTGATTTAACAGTAAAAGTGTAAATTCGGCAAATATGCCATAAGCTGGGCTATGAAAATTGCCAACTAAAAGTGAGCTTGGATTAAATCGGGGCTCACCAGCTCTGAACTGCTAAGATGTGATGACGACACAGCTGGTTGGTTTGTTGTTGTTGTAAGACCGCCCTCTTTGTGATAATAACAATATAATTGCAAACTTTTCTTACTTGGGCGTGTGTTTTTTCTTCGACTTTGCAGTCTGCAGGTTGCGGCTTTCTTGTCAACGTCATCAAGTCATTGGGCTTCAGCGAAACAACCGAGGAGCGTCAAAAGGAGAAGCTTAGAATTGAGCAAGAGTTCAAACGTTCAGATCTACGTCTAAACGAATTAGTCTCACGCCATGACCAGCAACTTACGCAAGTACTGCCACTATTTAGCCAGGTGTCCACAGAGATTACTGCTAGTCGAGAACGAATACACGCAGTGAAGGAAAATCTGGGTGCCTGCAAGAGACTACTACAATGTCGACGTGATGAGCTCAAAAAGATGTGGACGGATGCAGTCCAGCACAAGTATTTGCTCGAAATGCTGGAACAAATGTATGTACAAAAGATTTTATGTCACTAAAGCAACTAAATAATCTCCTTTGTTTGCTTGCAGTCAAGAATTACGTAAAGTGCCTCAACGCGTGGTCAGTTACACGGCCAAGCGGCAATATTTGCATGCCAGCAAAGCTCTTACAGATGCTCTTGCTACTTTAAATGGACCTTTGCAGGGCGTCGAAGGCTTGGCCGATTTACGTACTGATTTACAAGCGCGCCGTCAGCAATTGTATCAACGCCTTCATGAGGAACTTGTCACGCAGGTGTACAAGAACTCTGCCAATGAGGCCTTATCGGCATTCCAGCGCAGCAATTCGAGTCGACTTAATTCAAGCTTTACGCGTGGCATAGGCGCACGGCGTTCTACAGACCGCATTGAGGCAAATGCGCGAGTGCGCAAAGCTTTAACCGAAATGGCACAAGGCTTTGACCTCGAAAAAGCAGAGATTATTGAAGATGCAGACCTCATTGATCCAGAACTTAGTATGAGTTACTTTATTGCTATTATTGTGGAGTGCTTTGGAATGCTTCACAAAGTGCCGGACTCTTTGGAAACGCTGCGCGTACAAATCCAAACAGAATTGCTGAATGTTGTCCGTAATACGACGCATCAGTTATCAGCCAGCGGCACAATTAAGGACAACGATGCCGTGTCGAATCCGCTGCTTATGCTGCTAGAGATTATATTTAAGCAATTTAAAGCAATTGCCAAGACACATGGATTGTTGTTAAAGAACTATTTAGCAGTAGGTCAGAAATACACTGTAGTCGGGCCGCAACCCTACGATCTGACCGATTTCTGGGCACAGGCACAGTCAGTGGTAGGTAAACGTCTTGCTAAACATTCAAAAATGTATTAAAGTAAAACCACTTACAGCTACAACTGCTGCTTACTGACTATTTAGACATACAGAATGCGGCTGCGGATGAGAGCACGCAGCATGGGTTTTCTGAGCCTATAAATAATATCAACTCATACTTCCTAAGACGCAAAGTTCCAAGGTAATGCTAATTGTAGTATTTATTTAAGCGGCTTCCATTGTAAATACTGTTTAAATGTGCTTTCTTTTTGTTGTTTGCCGAAGACAACGCCTCAATGTGCCAATGCGTTGGTGCGTAAGAATTTCTTTACCCTTTGTGAGATCTTACCATTAACTATTAGAAATTCCCCACTATCTGCCTATACATACATTCAAAATGTACTTATAAATTTTTTTTCCAACCCACACACAGCACAAAAAAAGCCATGTTCAAATTTGACAAGTCTTCGCACATACCTAACAATGCGAGTAGTCATGAGCCTTATAAAGAGCATAGGAGGAACGCTTCGGACGCTTCAATGGATGATAACTTGGCAGTCAACCTAGGTGGGCAAAATGGAAGTGGAAAAGGTTCCACAACTGGCTTGTTGCCACATGAGAAAAAGAAACGTGAGAAGCTATTGATATGCACACCTGATCAAGGTGTCATAACCAAGGTGTATTTGCCCTTGATGGGTTATATTCAAGAAATTGAGAACTTTATGAAGGCAAAGCCAGGGTAAGATGTTTGTAGCATCTATATATCTGAGTATCGCTTTGTGTACTTAATTTCTATGTACTTTCAGACAACCGTGCAGTTTACATGACTTTGTTGACAATTACATTAAGGACACGTTTCTCTCCAAGGGCCACAATCGCAACTTACAATTGACTATTGAATCGCTGTCGAAAAACCAGGATGCCTGGCGTACAATAATAACACCTGAAGAAATGAAATCACTCAACTTAAGCAGGCCGTTACTTCAGTCGACTGTTATGGTAGAACGTCGTTTAGTAGAAACTAAAAACTTAATTCAAGACTTGCCATGCTATTCGGAAGAGTTGCTGAAAATGGTTTGTGCGCTGTTAAAGGCATATCGTGAAATATGCCAAGCAGCCTATAGGGGCATAGTTCAGCCTGATTCGGAAGATAAACGCATCTATAGCGTGGCCTGGTTAAAGGATGAAGATATCAGTCGGTTTTTAAAGTAAGTGCAAGGCTTTTAAAAAATAAATATTTCTTATTTAGCTTATGTGCTTGCTGTTTTTAGAACTTTACCCAACTGGACAGATCTGAAGACTTCCAGCCAACGTGCCAAGCACGGCAGAAAACTGCAGCGTGGCAATTTTGAACCCTCTGAAGAGGAAAGTCCCTTGCAGGTGCAACAGCGCAATATACGCGAGGCCGAAATGTTGACTAGCAATTTGGGTGAAGGTGGCATAACACAACAGGAGATACTTGCCGATATCAGTGTGCTCAAAGAACTTGCCATACTGCAAGAGAGCATGGAATGGTTCTCAGGTCGCGTATCCGAGTTTGCCAATGAATTACGTCGTCCTTTAGTTAATGGATTAAATGCTGTGTCTGCAGAGTGCAGTGCAAATATTTCTATCAAGGATGGCACCATTAAAGTCATGACAAATTTGGCTTTGGAATTTGATGAGCTGGCTAATACTTGTTTGCTTGTATTGCATTTAGAAGTTCGCGTGCAATGCTTCCATTACTTGCGTTCCAAATCAAGTGTAAAGACCAATAGTTATGTAGGTTCAAAGGATGACATTTTAGAGCCAGATCGTCAAGTACAAGTACTAACTAAACGTTTGGCAGAAATGGATGAAGCGTTTAGTGCGACATTACATCCACGCAAGACAAGAGTAAGTTTTAAATTTATACAATCGTTGACAAATAAACTAATATATAATTTTTATTATAGTATATTTTTGAGGGCCTGGCGCACTTGGCCTCACGCATACTTATACAGGCTTCCAACTATTTGGAAAACATTGATCAAATCACTGTGCAGCGCATGTGCCGCAACTCAATTGCACTGCAGCAAACGTTAAGTAACATTACGGCGTCGCGTGAGGTTGCTTTAGACCAGGCAAAGCATTTCTACGAGCTGCTCTGCATGCAACCAGATGTAAGTGCAAGATAATATATAATTGAACTTATTTAAATGTCTTTGTTTTTGTTCCAGGAAATACTCAATGCGCTGTTGGAGCGCGGCACGCAATTCTCTGAAATGCAATATTTAAATGCATTGCAATTAAGTTGCAAGGCCTCTGGTATTACGGACGCCAATAGTTTAGCCTCATATCAGCAAAAACTTTCGGATATACTAGGCGCCAAACCTTCAAAGGGTGTCGTGGTCTAGATTTGTACAAGATATGCTATTTTTAAAATAACTATGTTTTAAACAAATGTTGGAAGGCACTTAGTGTTGCTATAAAGTTGTTTATATATTCTAAAGTTCATTAACCAAATTTTAAGATGGTCTATACACAAAATATATAAGATATTTAACAACGAAATTTAACGAGATTTAACTGATTAATAGGATTCGCTTCAAAAGATATGTAAGTACTCAAAGCCAGACTCAATTCGTCCATATTTTAAAAGCATAGACAAATGCTATAATAATCCCCTTGCTGATACATAGGTTGTAATTTTTTGACGATTCTTTTTTTTATTTTTGAAATCTTTTTTCAATTTTTGGTCGTTTGAAACTGAAAGTTATCCGCCAAAAATTGTACCAGAGTAGTGTAGAGTAATCTGCTTGTAATTGTATTGCACAACACTGATTTGTTGTTTTGATGGAAATATTGTACACTATTGTCATCTCGCTTGTTCTTACATAAATAGACGTAAGGGTGAAGCGTTAAAACAATTACTTTGCCGACAAGTTCGCTTAATTCTGTATCGCATTTATTTTGTTTTTAAAAAACTATAGCTTATAAAATGCCTGAAAAAGTAGAAAATAACGTTGTTCTAAACACAAGTGCTGAGCCTCAAACAAAAAACGATACAAAGGATTCGCCAAGCTATGATTTAACCAAATTCAAACTTAAGCGCATCCTAAACAACAACAGCAAAACAAAAAGCATTTCACTACTTGGTACTTTTCCGGATTCTGATGAAAACAATCATGCCATTATAGTATTTGAAAAGAATGCATATAGTGAAAGTGATGTAGCAACTGATGCACCCAACGAAGAGCCAACTAAGCCCAGTTACTTTAGCACTGAACTAAAAGTGCGCGCCGATTTTGTAAACAATATTTATGGCAGCTATCAGTGTGTGCCCCCTTCAGAGCTTTGCGGTGATTTAACGAGTCAATTTATTTCTTTAATGTGTAGTTTAATAAAATTGTTTTATCTTTCAGCGGTTAAAGGCACAGTTATTTATCCGGCTACAGACAAACATATTGAAAAGTATTCAATATGCCAGAAGTATGTGATTACTGAGACGCCAACTCTCTATGAAACTGTGACGCTGCCGTACATTACATCAAGTCAATTTTCTTTGGACTGGGTGTATAACATACTTGAACACAAACAGGAAACCGAACGCATAGTGTTTGAAGACAGCGATTCCGACAATGGTTTTATATTACTACCAGATCTCAAATGGGATGGCCGCAATGTAGAGAATTTATATCTGCTGGGTATTGTGCACAAACATGACATCAAATCTCTAAGAGATCTTACTGGGGAACATTTGCCATTGCTGCACAACTTGCGCAAGCGAAGCGCTGAAACTATTTTCCAAAAATATGGCCTACAAGCTACGCAACTTCGTATGTACTTCCACTATCAGCCTTCGTTCTACCACCTGCACGTTCACATTAATCCAGTGCGCAATGATGCACCCGGCATCTGGTGTGAAAAGTCGCACATGCTTGATACGGTTATTAATAATTTGGAACTGATGCCCGATTACTATCAACGTGCAACACTGCCTTTTGTTTTATATGAAGGAAACAAACTGTTGGATCTGTATGAGGAAAAGTTACCTGTTCGTAAGCCTGCCGTCGCGAAATGTGCTGAACAAGTCGAAAATAAAGTTGCAGACGATTTGACAAGTGATGCATTTAGTGATGATGAGCATGAGCGCAGGTGCAAGCGCATCAAACTAACAACAGAGTCTAATGAACCTGAATCTGTGGTCGTTTAAAAAGTATATTCTTAATCTGTTTATTTTAAGTTAACACTGAAAGTAAGAGTTAAAATGCATGTATGAATGTTGCATTGCTGGTACTACTAGACCGAAGCTGAACAAAGGTGTAGCGAATCAAAAGCCGCCTAAATTTTAATTTTAAATTCATTTCATTTACGCCATTCAGCCGTTTTACTAAAAATATAAAGAGCCAATTTTTTCCTTACAAAAAATCAAGGTACAAAAATTAGTACTTATGAAGTGGAATAGTTAAGAATAATTGTGAAAATGTTTGCAGACTGTGTAAAATTAATCTTTGATCCACTTGTAATAAATTGTTATTCACTTTAATTCCAGACGTTAAATTTATCTACGCTAAAATACAAACAAATAAACTAGCACAATATTGTATTTTTATTTACCCAACCACGCGAAGCTATTGAATCTCTTAAATTCTGAAGCTTTGACTAAATTCTTTCATGCAAAGTCACAATTTGTAAGTTTTTTCGTCTTTATTTATTAATTAATAGTGTAGCTGTAGCTATGTCATTGTGTATTCTGTCTTTGTTATATGCGAATTTCCGTGTATTTTTGCGTAAATTTAGTTGCGTTCGTTTGTTTTTGTTTTCATTTTTGTGTGTTTGGGTGTGTGTATTCATTATATTTGTAATACATTTAAATACATGCACAACCGCTAAGGGTTAGTTGCGTCTCTTGTTTTTACTAATCATCAAAATTTTATATATTAACTTTTCTCATAAAAACTATACAGTTTTTGTTACATTTTGGCGCCTAAACGCTATTTTTGAAATAGAGTGGCATATTCATATATATATATCATCGTATGTGGTTTGCGTGATTACCGCTGCCTGCGATTATGCATTTGGTATTTATATCTTAAGCAAGTTTATATAAATTTTAAATTGTATTCAAAATTCATAAATCGGGCTTGGATTTTATAAGCTCAATATCTGCGTTTTGCAATGTTCGCAGCAGCTTATGTTAAATCTTGTCAATATATGAACAGATTAATGCGTCAATTCATTTCGAAAATCTAGCCTGGAAGCCTTGTACAACATCGTTTTAATATAAATACATAAATATTATTTCGAATACATACATGCATACATATATATATATATGGATATATATACATATATAAAAATAACAAATAATAATAATTATGATAATAGTAGTATTAAAATCGTAAAGTGTAATTCCCGTTAATAAAACAAATTTTTGCTGGCCTGCACGCAGGCGCACAAACAAGTCGAAACGAATTGGAACGAATCGGTTTTGTTAGCTATTATAGTTGGATTGCTCGGTCTTGTGTCTAAATCAATTTTTGTTGAATACTTTCAATTGCTGGTGGTGGTTGTGGCAGTGGGAGCCACATTGCTGCTTGATGCGGAATTCATCACCTCGTAGGTGTCCATAGGCTCACCCATGCCTTGAGGCTCCTGTGGTACGTACATCATAGCCGTCGTGGGTGAGTTACTGGAAGAGATACTTGTCGTAATGGGTTTGTCCGCATCGGAAACAGACCAACTGCGTTCTAGCTGTTCAAGTGCTGCCATTGTAGCAGTAGTCGTAACCCCAGCACCTGTGCTCTCAGATCCAGCTGAATCTGTAAGCACACCTGCACGCAACGTTTCTTCTAGCAAAGCTTGTATTTTATCCTGATCATCAAGATGCACAAAACCCAATCGCACCAGCTCACTGGTCAAATCCGCTGCAGTATCATCCTCATTTACTTGGCACGTCAACTGGCGATTCATTTTATCATCCATGCGCAGCAGTATTGTCATCAATATGTCGTTACTGTCTTCTTTCAACTTCTTCACGCTACACATCATGTTGACTATGCGGCGAGATTCAATGTCTACTGCTTCAGGACTAGCAGACTTTATAGAATCAGCGCGTTCTGGTGACGCGGCACGGGAACGGAAATGTGGCGGCTTTTTGCCACTGTACGTGACTAGCGGATAGACACCGTATTTAACATCTTCTACAAACTTTTCAAGCTTATCAGCGCCCGGCACTTCTGAAAGTCTAACGTCGCGCTCATAACCACCAGCTGTTTTGATCTGCGCCATTACAACGTCGGGATGGTTATAGCGTTGCATAAGTCCATCGAAAGCGGTCTCGGAGAACATGGTGCGATTCGCAGGTGAGAAAACCAAGCAATGTGCGGCAACCAGTTTTAAAGAGTGAACCTAATAGGAAATATAAATAATAGTTAGTTTTTTTTTAGTCTGTTTCTAGGTCCTATATCTTAGAAGGAACCTTATCCCATATTATTCCACAAAAAATAATGTTTTTTATTGCTTTTAGTTAGCTACTAGCTTTTTATTTTTTACACGTGCCTTCTATACATGTATGATATTTAAACTGACCAGTTATTCTTAACAAATGTTTTGCCAACGTCTTTGTTTTTAAACCAAAAACACTTGTAATATGGTCCTATGAAAAGTATACTTGTATTGTAATATTATCCAACTTGAGGGGATATAATTTGATTTCGCCAATTTGCTAGTAATGCTGATCTTTTATATTTTCAAGCGTAGTCACAAAGTTACATTGCATACCCAATTTAGTAAATAAAATAATCCAAGATGGAACTCACCTCAAAAAGCAGCGGATGAAACAGCAAGTCGCTTGCACTTGGTCTGTCCTGCGGTTGCGGATTGAGACATTTTTGTATCAAATCACGTTGTAGGTCGTTTTCAAGACTATTCATTGTGCGCAGTATTGTCTCTTCATTGATGGCAGTCGATTCACTATTGCTAGGCTGTATTTCTAATGCAGCCATTTCAAGAGCACACATGCCAAAGGCATAAATATCGACAGCAGCTGTTAGCTGCTCCGCGGCACCGTATTCCGGAGCTTGGAAGTAGTGCGCGCCGCGCTCGCTACCACTGCTGACCATGTCGGCTAAGTGCTGACGACGCACGCTATAGTGCACTGCGTCCGGCACCACTGAGCCGATCTTGACCAGACCGTTGTGCTGGATGAAAATGCTATCACAGGTTAGGTTGCCATGTATTATGGGCGGCGTGCAGGAATGCAAATAACTGAGCGCGGACAATATCTGTGTGCACCAACGGCGCCACGACTCCAATGGCAGTCGCTTGGCATTGCGCTTGGTGCGTTTGAGGAACTGTTTTAGTGAGCCCGAGGACATGTACTCTGTTATAAAGATAACACGAGGCCGTTCTGCATGCTGCGTGTCGGTCCAGTAGCGATGGAACTTTACGATATTCTGATGATCCAGTTGCAGTAAATTGTCAAACACTTGACGCATTTTATCCTCCTGTGTCTTGAGTTCCTGCGCATTGGCATATTGCACCTCATTCCAAACGACCTCTACACCCTCTTCGGTGTCCATCGCCAAATGCACACAGTCTATGCCGGGCACATCGCGTTGATCCACTTCTTCGCGTCGTTTTAACCATCGGCCACAAGGTGACTCCTCCAGTATTTCACTTTCATCCTCAGAATCATCTCCAGACTCGCGTGGTGAGGAGTCCACACCCAAATTGACAACTTCGCTGCCGCCACCGCCCCCGCCAGTTGCACCACTTGCACTTGTGGATGCGCCCACTATGTGTGGCGGCGGCTGCTGTTGAGATTGACTGCCAGCTGTCAACGAAGCGGCAGCAGCTGACGATACTTGCCCTGTGGACGCCGCTGTCACATTTGCAGAACTGGTGCTAGCTGCCAACGCGATATTTGCATTCGGTTCATCCGCGCTACCGCTGCTGCCGGCATTCGCTTGGCTATTTGACATTAGGGTGCGGTCGGTCACAAAAGCAGTTCAACCGCAGTCGCCCAGGGAGCTTTTAATGCTTTACTGCTCAATGTTTATTTGGGTTTGAATCGAATTCGTTGATTGTTTGTTTTTCTTCGTCTCCGATGATGTTTTTTGTAGCTCTTGCTCGGTCGGCACTATGCTCCAGCTACCGCCGCTCTACCCCGGCAGCACGTACACTCTCTTCCCACACACACAACACTACTCATACACACTCCGCCACCACCTTTCTCTTCCTCTTTACTCGACGTTGTTCAATAACACTCTGCGGATGGCTTGCTGCTGCTGACCTTTTTCAACGCTTTTTTACGGCTTTAACAAGTCGGTCTGCATATGCCTTTAACTACAGCGTATTTCTCTTATATTCCACTACACTTAGAAGAGTAGTCACTGGCCGTTTAAGATAAGTAGGCGTTTTTTTCACGCTTTTAAAACACACAAAAAATGTGAGTAAATGTAAATCGATGCATCGAAGATATCGATAGGTGCAAGCCGCTACATCGATACGTTCACAAATCGGTACTTTCGCACATCGATGTAGAATTATCGCAAAACATCTGTAACACAACCGATTAGGAGCCGGACTTTTAACAAAGTTTTATTAAGACTCTGGAAGTAAAATAACAAATAAAAATAAAATCATTATACGAGATGGATAGTATTATAGGCCGTGGCCAATTTGTTTCGGAAACTGCAAATCTCTTTACAGATGAAAGGACTGCAACAGCACGTGCAAGGGTATGTATAAATTGTGTCACCCGGCCAACGCAGTTTTCTAGGTCCCTTATAACATGTAACAATTGTTACTCGCAGGTCGTAGAATGGTGCAATGAACTAACGACCGCTTCCGCACCTGAAAAATGTGATTTGTTAGTCAAAATACAAGAGACTATACTAGGATCATGCGTCGAACTTGTAGAGGAGTTCCTTGAACCGGTGCTTTCGCTGTCCCATGATCAGAACATGGATGTGCGCCGACAAGTGGTATCCTTCGTCGAGCAAACTTGGTACGTACCAACAAAATTTACTATACCACTTAGATGTCCATAATATTTTACTTGCAGCAAAGTAAAAGTGGACATGTTGCCTTACGTTATCAACGTTATATCTATGTTATTGCGCGATGGTTCCGCTCAAGTAATCAAAAGAGTCATACAAGCCTGCGGCAGCATCTATAAAAATGGTCTGCAGTGGCTATGCAACTTATCGGACCCCACGGACAGTGCTGTACAGGCCTGGGATGTACTGAGTTTAGTTAAAGCGCAGATTCTTGATATGATAGATAATGAAAACGATGGCATTCGTACTAATGCAATCAAGTTTCTCGAAGGCATTATAGTGCTGCAAAGTTACGCGGATGAAGACAGCCTAAAGCGGGACAGCGACTTTTCGCTTAGCGATGTGCCAGAAAATTGTAAACTTTTTAAACGACAAATGTTACAGGAGGAAGGGACAAATATTTTCGATATACTGCTTCAGTTTCATGGCGCCACGCACATTTCCTCAGTTAATTTGATTGCGTGTACAAGTAGTCTATGCACCATTGCTAAAATGCGCCCTGTTTTCATGGGTCCAGTTGTGGAAGCTTTCAAACAACTCAATGCTAATTTGCCTCCGACTCTAACAGATTCCCAAATAAGCTCGGTGCGCAAAAGTCTTAAAATGCAACTGCAAACATTGCTTAAAAATAAAGGATCCTTCGAATATATAAATGTTATTCGATCAATGCTGCTAGATTTGGGATCTACACAAAATGAAATACAAAAGTTAATGCCTAAAATGGACAAGCAAGAAATGGCGCGTCGCCAAAAACGCATTCTTGAGAATGCAGCTCAAAGTTTGGCCAAAAAAGCGCGCATTGAAGAAAATCAACAGCAACAACAAAAAAAGGAAATGGAGGTCGATGAAGATGAATTGGAGAAGCAACGACAAAAGTCTTTGCGTGTTAATGAAAAGTTTTTAACAGAACATTTACGCTCAATGGAAACCGCTATTAGCCTTATCATAGAATTTCTTCCCAAATTGCCAGCCGAGGCGCCTGCACAATTTTGCAACGATTACAAACCACCTATGAAACAACTGTCAGTGCAGCAACAGGTGAGCAGTCTTTCTAAGCTGTTTGGGCAACAGCTAACAGAGTTACGCTTAGGACCTGGTGCTGCAGCGTTTACCAAAGAACCACCTATGCGACCCAAACAAACTAATGATCCCATGGAGGTGGAAATCGCCAAACTTCCTGATGATGAGCAACATCGAAAGGAGGAAGCCACTAAAAAGTTACGCGAGACGATGGAACGCGCAAAAGGCGAACAAACGGTTATTGAACGCATGAAGGAGCGTGCGAAGACACTTAAGTTGCAAGAGATTACCAAGCCGCTGTCACGCAATTTGAAGGAGAAATTTTTGCTTGACGCAGTCAAGCGCATTCTTAACTCGGAGCGTCAGTGTATCAAGGGCGGCGTGTCGTCGAAACGACGCAAGCTGGTTACAGTCATAGCTGCTACTTTTCCGGACAATGTACGCTATGGAATATTGGAGTTTTTATTAGAAGATATAAAGCAACGCATTGACTTGGCTTTCTCTTGGCTTTTCGAGGAATACTCTCTCTTGCAAGGCTTTACTCGGCACACTTATGTAAAAACTGAAAATCGACCTGATCACGCTTATAATGAACTATTAAATCAACTTATAAATGGCATATCCCAACGTTGTGAGTATAAGGACAAGATTATACTTTTGCGTCGTATTTATTTAGAGGCCCCCATACTGCCGGAAGAGGCCATTGCAAATCTAGTGCAAATGAGTCTTGTCGAAGAGTTCTCACAGCATAGCTTAGATTTACTTAAAGATCTGGCAGTGCTGCGCCCACCACGTAAGCATCGCTTTGTACGAGCATTACTTAACTATGCTGTGCATGAACGCGCTGATCTTCGCGAAAGATCATTAATGCATTTAGTGACACTTTACCACAATCATAATATACTTTCCTCACGCATTGATGAGTTTGCTCTGGAATGGATTAGCTTTCTGGAGCAGGAAATTCCTCCTCGCGACATATTTTCTCAGGATTATGGCAGACCCACGCCGGAGGCGGCCTGGAAAGAAGATACTACCAAAATTTGCTTGGTACTGGCATTGACTTTGTTGCCTTATAAACCAGAAGGTATGTATATATATATTTGCAGTATACAAAAAATATATTTTTATCCAACATTTTATTTAAATTTCAGTGTATCTTGATAAGCTTTGCCAGGTGTTTACATCCTCTTCGGCGGAACTTAAACGCACCATTTTGCGGTCAATTGACTCGCCCATCAAAAAGCTAGGCGCTGAAAATGAGACATTGCTAAAACTTATCGAAAGTTGCCCCAAAGGAGTTGAAACATTAGTCATACGCATTATTTACATACTCACGGAACGAGTGGCCACTCCTCATGTAGATCTGGTGCGTCGCGTCCGAGATCTTTACCATCATAAAGTCAAGGACGTACGCGTGCTCATACCTGTGCTAAGTGGCCTGTCTCGGACGGAACTCATTAATGTGTTGCCCAAGCTAATTAAACTTAATCCAGCTGTAGTCAAAGAGGTTTTCAACCGACTTCTTGGAATTGGAGCCGAATTTGCGAATCAAACGATAGCAATAACGCCCACGGACATACTTGTAGCATTGCATACAATTGATCCAAACGTGTGCGATCTAAAGGCGGTTGTTAAAGCTACCTCACTGTGTCTAAGCGAACGTGATGTCTACACACAGGATGTGCTAATAAGTGTTCTACAACACCTTGTCGAAGTCATTCCTGTGCCTACATTACTAATGCGCACTGTTATACAAAGCCTTACCTTATACCCAAGACTGTCCAATTTTGTATTGAATCTGTTGCAACGTTTGATACTCAAACAGGTGTGGAGGCAAAAAGTAATTTGGGAAGGTTTTCTTAAGACAGTTCAACGCCTGAAGCCACAGTCAATGCCGGTTATACTACAACTGCCGCCACAACAGTTAGTGGATGCTTTGCAGCAGTGTCCCGATCTACGTCCTGCATTGTTGGAGTATGCAGAAAGTATACAAGATGAACCCATGAGCGGCATTACACCGCAAATATTGGATATTATTACAGGGAAATCGGTTGATGTGTTTGTGACAGTAAGTTTAAATTCCATTCACTGTAAAATACTGTTTAATATTATTTCCAATTCTTAATCGCGCAGGACGAAAGCGGGGGCTACATAAGTGTGGACAATATCAAGAAGGAAATCGAAGATCTCTCAGATATAGGTGTAATTTCCACAGTGCCTGTGCTGGCTTCCGTACCATTGCCTGTTCCCGCACCAGTTTTATCCGAATTAAACCAGCCGCTGCCACCAGGAGAGGATTAGCGCACAATCTTTTGCCAATTTAGTTAAAGCAGGACACTGTTCGTTGTTGTTTGACTTACACATTCTAAATTTTAATTATATTTAATAATAGATTCTATTCAAACGCCCACCTCAGCCTCCATTTTACCACCAGACAGCGCTGCTAAAATATTTCTAGCGGTTATACGTGACATTTCCTTACGCGTTTCAATGTCAGCGCTTCCTATATGTGGCAATAGTACAACATTGTTCAGCTTAAGAAGTGGATCATCGAGTGGCAAAGGCTCCGGTGTGGTAACATCTAAACCAGCAGCTAAAATACGTTTGGTTTTAAGTGCTTCGTAAAGTGCTGGCTGATCAACTACACCTCCACGCGCGGTGTTGACAAAAATACAATTCGATTTCATTTTATTAAATGCCGCTGCATTGAAGACTTCCTTTGTCTCGGGTGTTAAAGCGCTGCAGGCAATGATAAAGTCTGACTCTTGCAGCATTTTGTCGAAGCTAACATAAATTGCGTTGACCTTTGCTGCTTCTACAGGTCTCGCTGTGCGGGTTGTATAGGTTATTTGTGCTGGTTTGAAGGGAACAATGCGTGCTGCTATCTCTTGACCGATGCGTCCAAAGCCAAAGAGACCAACACGTGCACCTTTCAAACCCTGACCACACATCCACATAGGCGCCCAAGATTTCCAGCCACCGTTATATACCTGCTTGTTGGCCTCAAATAAACGACGATTAGTTGCAAGCAACAGTGCCAATGTCAACTCGGCGGTTGCATCTGTAAGCACATCCGGTGTATATCCTACGCGTATGCCACGTTTTTTGCACTCCTCAATGTCAATATGCTCAAATCCCACTGAAATGGTGGATATACACTTTAATTGAGGACCGGCTGCGTCTAGGATGCTTGCATCAATTTTGTCAGTCAGAGCACAGTAGAGTGCATCTTTGCCGACCACTTGCCGTAACAACTCGTCGCGAGGCACAGGCAGCGTTTCAGACCAGGTGGTGACATGGCAGCTGGCAGATTCAACAAGTGATTAGGGAATTGTTTACAATCGTTATATATAGGCGGTTCTTACCATTTACGCAGCAATTCTAAGCCACTATCATCAACATCAGGACGTGTCACGTAAACATTGAAAGATTGGCTCATTTTTCTAATGCTTATAATGCGATGAATACTTCTGATTTGTGTTATGAGCTGGGCCCGCATTAATAAAGTGAGGATTGGCATTAAAGTGCAATATAACCGGTTAGCGCAAAGTAAAACTGAAATGCCATATCGCTAAACAAATGTCATGTGGCAGCACTATTTTACAATTCAAAATTTTTCCAGCACGCTTATTGACGACAGCTTACAGCACTTGTAAAAAGTCAGCTGTTCTTGTTGTGTGCTTTTGACGTTCGGCAAAAATAATAATAATTCCCCGGCTGCAAATGCTTGTTTTACGTACTCTTAAACTTTCGCACTTGCCAAACAAAACTGAGCCATTTCTAAGTTGTTTCAGTAATAGCTTTCTAAAAATATTTGCCAATCGTATGCAGCACTCCACCATTGAACCGCACCTGATTGCACAGCTGGGAAAGCCTCCAAAAATGCGTGACAATCCTGCCTTCATGAAGATTGACAGTCCCGAGTTTCAAAGTATCTTCACACCAGAATTGGAATCTCTGGTAGAGCTTTTCAAAAAGCATGATTATGAATTACGTATTGCTGGAGGCGCTGTGCGTGACATTCTCATGAACATAAAACCGAAAGATATAGATTTTGCAACCACAGCCACGCCGGATCAGATGAAGGATATGTTTAATCAGGAGCAGGTGCGAATGATAAATGCAAAGGGCGAAAAGCATGGTACCATAACACCGCGAATTAACAACAAGGAAAACTTTGAGGTTACCACGTTACGTATTGACGTGCGCACAGATGGACGTCATGCGGATGTTGTATTCACAACAGATTGGCAGCTGGACGCCAATCGACGTGATCTTACTATAAATTCTATGTTTCTCGGCTTCGATGGCACTGTATATGATTACTTCTATGGTTGGGACGACTTACAAAAACGTCGTGTAATTTTTGTAGGCGATGCCGATGTGCGTATCAAGGAGGACTACTTGCGAATTTTGCGTTACTTTAGATTCTTCGGAAGAATAGCACACAGTTGCAGTAACCATGATACTGCAACTTTGGGGGCTATTAAAGCAAATGCGGAGGGTTTGGCTCGCATAAGCGGTGAGCGGGTTTGGACCGAGCTGCAAAAAATAGTCATTGGTAATTTCAACCGTGAGCTGGTATTGGAAATGGATAACTGCGGCTTAATAAAGTATTGTGGTCTGCCAGTAGAGCCAAACGTAGCGGAATTTAATCGGCTCTGTAGCGCATTGAAAGATTTTCCAGAGCCACATTATCCAATACTGTTTTTAATAAGTTTACTCCATACAAAAGAAGATGCAATGCAGCTGCACGAGCGCTTGAAGTTATCCGCATTTGAGCGAGACTTAGCCCTATTTATTACACAACATCGTGAATGTGTAAGTCTGGCTTCTGTTAAAATAAATATACTCCTATTCATTGATTTCCTACTTATTCCAGGTTGAAACAGAGTACAAAAGCCTGCGTGATTACCAAAAACTGTGCCTTCAGCCTTATGCTAAACGCGAGTACGTGGAGCAATTACTTAAATACGCTGATAGACGTGAACTGTATGATCAACTAAAAGCTTGGCAAACGCCCAGTTTTCCAGTTAATGGTAATATGCTGAAAACCCACGGCCTTTCGGGCCCAAAAATTGGAATGGTTTCAGCTGAACTGCGTCTAATTTGGGCGGATAGCGATTTTATATTAACAGCAGATGAGCTACTAGAAAATTATCTACCTAAGATCTTAGAGCATTTAAAAAGTTCAGGATCCACACCCTGCAAAAAAAAACGCACTGAGTAATAGACTAGCACAGCATTGTTTACTTATATGTTCAATAAAGTATATGTATTGATAAGCTAGTCCTTAGCTTTGGTAAAAATTTGTATGGGACGCTCGAAGCCTGCTGCGGAATTTTCTGGTTTATCCATTAACTTCACGTCGACAAAGCCAACTTCGGGACTCAATAAATATGGAATAAAGTTTTTGGGAAAAAATTCTATGTTTTTGTAGTGTTTAGAAATATTTTCCTGCAAAATTAAAAAAAAAAATAAGAAAGTTTAATTTTATAAAAGGAAAAGTACACACCGTAAGACCCTTGCGCTTATGATAGCCTTTATAGGGCTGTGGCTCCACAATGAGTATACCTCCTGGACGCAACTGTAGAAACATGCGACGAAATGCTTGCTTCAAGCCACCATCACCAAAGTTGAGATGTATCCACTTAGTAACGGATAGGCACAATATCACATCAAATTGCGGACGCTGTGCTTCCAGCAAGATATCATCAGTTAGCACATAATTACCGTGCTGAAACTTAACATTAAAAGGAAATTTTTTATTTGTACTCTCTGGGCTATCCGGTGGCATGAGTTTCTTTCGATTATTAATACTGTTTTGTGCCATGTGTATCAATTTGTGATCTATGTCTAAACCAATTAGGCTTTTAACACTAAAAGTGTTTGCAAATTCTATGGAAAAATAACCAGAATTACAGCCAATATCAAGCACTTCTTTGTTGCGTAATAAATCTTTCTGTGTGGACAATAATTCAATTCGTTTGTCATTAAACATGCGTCTTCCATAGTATTGTAAATAATTTCCATAAATGAAAGAATCCTTATCACTCTTGGGGTTTTTTGCGTTTTCAAACTTTGTGTCTACTTCCAACCGCTTTTTAGGACTAGGAAACTGCTTTGTAAGTTGTGCTGTGTCTGAATGTAGGTCTTCGGTATTTATTTTCTGCTTTTTTGGTTCCTTTGCATAGCTTTCATCGCTAGATGCACGCTTGCTTCCGTGAGTATCAAGCTCCTGTGTAGACGATATTGTTGTTCCCAAATCTTGGCCTTTCATAGCAGACTCAATTATCTGAAGAGTTTCCGATTTATCCACACCTGCTTCATTGTGTTCTGCAGACATGCTGCCTTGGGTAACATGCTTCTGTGTGCTGTCGTTGTTGTTGCATTCGAGCTCCATGATCTGATATGTAAACGTTTAACAAATCATAAGGTTTTTAAATGTAGAAACTAATTATATGCTTACAATGTTGTCTATTAGTAGTTAAAATTGTGCCGATTCCAACTTGGTAAATAAATGCGTTGAACGTAAAACATTTAAGCTACAACCTACCGCAACCAAGAACTCCGCAATATGTTTTGGAATATGTGTTGTGATAACGATAATTCGATAGTTTTTATCGTTTAACATAGGAGTTGGCAGCTCCGCATTATAATGTTGGCGCGCAAGTAAGCAATTGTGTGCGTATTTTAAAATACATACTTTATAAAACAAATTCTTACGTTTTTATAAACAAAAGTTTAAAAAAATGTTCAAAGAAAAAAATTCGCGTATAGTACAAGCACGTGTTTGAAGTCAAACTTTTTTTTGTCCCACTAATTTTTCTATATATGTATATACATACATATGTCCAATGTACATATATTGATTTTGTTCTGGACGGATATAAGCTATTATATTTTTATAATTATTATTATATATATATATAAAATAAAGCAAATTGTTAAACTAACTAAATTTATCAAATAATAAAAATAAACAAGCTAAAATTATAAGTTACTAGTATTTAATTATAATATTTGTAATTATTATTATTGTTGAAATATTATAAAAATAAAGCTAATTGTTAAACTACTAAATTTATCAAATAATAATAATAAACAAGCTAAAATTATAAGTTACTATATTTAATTATAATATTTATAATTTATTATTGTTAAAATATTATAAAAATAAAGCAAGTTGTTAACTACTAAATTTATCAAATAATAAAAATAAACAAGCTAAAATTATAAGTTACTATATTTTATTATAATATTTATAAATATTATTATTGTTAAAATATTATAAAAATAAAGCAAATTGTTAAACTAACTAAATATTATTATCAAATAATAAAAATAAACAAGCTAAAATTATAAGTTACTAGTATTTAATTATAATATTTATAATTATTATTATTGTTGAAATATTATAAAAATAAAGCAAATTGTTAAACTAACTAAATTTATCAAATAATAAAAATAAACAAGCTAAAATTATAAGTTACTATATTTAATTATAATATTTATAATTATTATTGTTAAAATATTATAAAAATAAAGCAAATTGTTACTAACTAAATTTATCAAATAATAAAAATAAACAAGCTAAAATTATAAGTTACTATATTTTATTATAATATTTATAATTATTGTTGTTAAAATATTATAAAAGTAACACAAATTGTTAAACTAACTAAATTTATCAAATAATAAAAATAAACAAGCTAAAATTATAAGTTACCAGTATTTAATTATAATATTTGTAATTATTATTATTGTTGAAATATTATAAAAATAAAGCTAATGTTAAACTACTAAATTACCAAATAACAATAATAAACAAGCTAAAATTATAAGTTACTATATTTATTATAATATTTTAATTATTATTGTTAAATATTATAAAAATAAAGCAAGCTGTTAAACTAAATTTATCAAAATAAAAATAACCTAAAATTATAAGTTACTATATCTTATTATAATATTTATAATTATTGTTGTTAAAATATTATAAAAGTAAACAAATTGTTAAACTAACTAAATTTATCAAATAATAAAAATAAAAAGCTAAAATTATAAGTTACATATTTATTATAATATTTATAATTATTATTATTGTTGAAATATTATAAAAATAAAGCCAAATTGTTAAACTAACTAAATTTATCAAATAATATAAATAAACAAGCTAAAATTGTAAATAACAATATTTTATTATAAATTGTATAAATATTATTATTTTTGAAATAAAAATAAACTGAAAAACTTAAAAAACCATGTTTTTTGTTTTTAAAAAAGGATATTTTGTTTCAGTTGCAGCTTAGCTCTAAAAATACATCAAATATTCTGGCTGAAGGAATCTATGGAAAGAAACATTTTGTTGTTCAAACCTATTGAACAGCTTAAAACCGTTACTGAAATTCAAATATTTAAATTTACTGCGGACGATTTGGCAAAAAAAATAAAAAATTTGAATCGATTTTCGCTAATTTTTGACTCTGAACGGATTTCAGCTACCAGGCGAACAGAAATCATAAGCAAGTGGCTGCAGAAAAAAATTTTTTTCTAAAAGTGTCACTAAAAGTATGCCACACTTTTTTCAAAAATAATTTTTTTGTCAAAATTTTGTAGCATACTTTAAGTTGCTAATTTAAAGTTGCCTTCTGAATTTTCTGCATTTCTGTTCGCCTGGTAGTTCAGCTGTTTGAAGACCATTTTGTATGGAAAAATTGCAAAATTAAATTTTTTTGTTTAGCTGTTTTCAGATTCAGCAGTGGTCGGCATACATACATATACAATTTTTTTGCGTTTGTATTGAACATTCTGGGCGCTGTAACGATTTAGTTTTTAGCCTCTTACTTTGGTGGGTTAACATTTTTTTTTTTAATTTTTCATACTGCTGTTTGTGAGCTCGCCCAATCTCAAGGTCATTCGATTTAGCAATCTATTTGAGCCTGCAATTTCCACAACCCAACTGAAAACTTCCAAATTTAAAAAAAAACATGTTTTTTGTTTTAATTATTTATTTATTCAAATAAAATTAAATATCTATTACAATCCTTTAATTTTGCTTCTTAGTTTCTATATATAACTAACGTTTACATATTTAAACAGCATTTTTTGTTTTATTTTTTTATTTAAATATATACACAATTGTTAAACTAACTAAATTTATCAAATAATATAAATAAATAAGCTAAAATTGTAAATAACAATATTTTATTATAAATTGTATAAATATTATTATTATTATTGAAATATTATAAAAATAAAGCAGATTGTTGAACTAACTAAATTTATCAAATAATAAAAATAAACAAGCTAAAATTAGATGTTACTATATTTTATTATAATATTTATAATTATTATTATTGTTGAAATATTATAAAAATAAAGAAAATTGTTAAACCAACTAAGCTAACTAAATTTATCAATATAAATAAACAAGCTAAAATTGTAAATAACAATATTTTATTATAAATTGTATAAATATTATTATTTTTGAAATAAAAATAAACTGAAAAACTTAAAAAACCATGTTTTTTGTTTTTAAAAAAGGATATTTTGTTTCAGTTGCTTAGCTCTAAAAATACATCAAATATTCTGGCTGAAGGAATCTATGGAAAGAAACATTTTGTTGTTCCAAACCTATTGAACAGCTTAAAACCGTTACTGAAATTCAAATATTTAAATTTACTGCGGACGATTTGGCAAAAAAAATAAAAAATTTGAATCGATTTTCGCTAATTTTTGACTCTGAACGGATTTCAGCTACCAGGCGAACAGAAATCATAAGCAAGTGGCTGCAGAATAAAATTTTTTTCTAAAAGTGTCACTAAAAGTATGCCACACTTTTTTTTCAAAAATAATTTTTTTGTCAAAACTTTGTAGCATACTTTAAGTTGCTAATTTAAAGTTGCCTACTGAATTTTCTGCATTTCTGTTCGCCTGGTAGTTCAGCTGCTTTGAAGACCATTTTTGTATGGAAAAATTGCAAAATTAATTTTTTATTTTTTATTTTTTAGCCGTTTTCAGATGCAGCAGTGGTCGGCAAAATATATAGTACATATACATATACAATTTTTTTGCGTTTGTATTGAACATTCTGGGACAGCTGTAACGATTTAGTTTTTAGCCTCTTACTTTGGTGGGTTACAATTTTACTTTTTTTTTTAATTTTTCAAAAGGTAAATTTGTATAAAATTTGTTCGTACTGCTGTTTGTGAGCCGCCCAATCTCAAGGTCATTCGATTTAGCAATCTATTTGAGCCTGCAATTTCTACAACCCAACTGAAAACTTCCAAATTTAAAAAAAAAAATATGTTTTTTTGTTTTAATTATTTATTTATTCAAATAAAATTAAATAGTTATTACAATCCTTCTAATTTTGCTTCTTAGTTTCTATATATAACTAACGTTTACATATTTAAACAATTTTTGTTTTGTTTTATTTTAAATATATACAAATTGTTAAACTTATTAAATTTATCAAATAATAAAAATAAGCAAGCTAAAATTATAAGTTATTATATAATATTTTATTGTAATATTTATTAAATTGTTAAACTTATTAAGCTAATTAAATTTATGACATAAAATAAATTAACAAGCTAAAATGGTAAGTACAAAATATTTTATTATAAGTTGTTAATATTTTTGAAATAAAAATAAAACTAAAAAGCTTAAAAACAATGTTTTTTGTTTTTAAAAAAGGGTATTTTTTTCAGTTACCTTTTTTTTTTTGGTTTTTTAGTTGTTTTCAGATAAAATAAATTCCGTTATAAAAAAGGTGAAGTTTTCATTTGTACATATTTAGGAAACTTTTTTTTTATTCAAAATTCGGTTTTAAATTTATTAGTTAGTAATTTATTTATTATTTATTTTTTTAGTCCAAAAAGTTCTTCTCGGTTATTAATTTTGTAAAGAAAAAATATAAATAATGAATTTTTTATTTAAATAGAAAAGTTTATTCATGGATAATTAAAAAATAAATAATAAAAATGTTAACTAAAAATATATGTTGAGCACTAAATACAAAAATGTTAGTTTTATTTAATATTTTTGGAATATTATTTATGAGAAATTGTAACAATTATATACAAAAACAAAATACATAGATAAACATATTATTGCGAAATGCTGGAACATCCAGCATGACACATTATTTTATATAGTTTAAAAAGAGACCCAAGCCGTCATCTCAAACTACCGAGAAAAATGAGCACGCTGTCATTAGTTAATAAGGAATTCTCTATAAAAGCATAATAATGGTATTATGTAATCAAAATCTTTTCAACAAATTCCTGCTTCTGGTTGGTTTTTATGATCTCAAAGGAAGTTGAATTAAGTACCAATGTAATTAGGCTACTTCAATTTCTAGAAAAGTATGAAATGGCTCACAGACCAAACAGTGACTGTCCGTGGTATACCCTGTACATTTCTTCTCGAAGAAATAAAAAAAAAATAAAAATAAATTAAAGCCGCAAAATACTATATTAGTGAACAGGGCAAGATGTTGAAATAATTTAACAAACTGGATCTAAATAGTGTTCTGATACAGCTCAGGTCTGTAAAATTATCTTGGGTAGCAACTGGAGAATATTAATATGAATGAACTTTGCCTGCGTCCTAAAAAATGTGTAACTGTTGACTTGGGTTTCAAGCTCTAGTAATCTCTCAGAACTAGATCAATAAATTTTCATGATAATCATTTTGATATAATGAACTTCTGCTACGCTTCCTTTAGCTTGCATTACTCAATTTTGGTATATCATCGATTCAATGGGTACTAAAACTTTTAACACATTTGACGCATGCCAAATCGTTTGATTTATAGCGATTGATTTTATTTTTAAAATTTAATAAATATTCTTGTGTCTATTGCTTGCTGTACTGTTAAAATTGCTGCAGTTTATATTTAATTTGCATAACAAAGAAGAGC
This sequence comes from Chymomyza amoena, assembly GCA_037043745.1. Classification (NCBI taxonomy): domain Eukaryota; kingdom Metazoa; phylum Arthropoda; class Insecta; order Diptera; family Drosophilidae; genus Chymomyza; species Chymomyza amoena. The sequence goes on along the minus strand of JBAMAX010001722.1, from coordinate 4,133 downwards.
TAATGGAACATAAATATGGGTACATTAAATTATAAACGTTAAATCCTGCGTATTGTCAGCATTTCCGTTAAACTTTTAAACCTCGAAACGTGAAACCGCTGAACACAGCGCATGCTTCAAGTACAGCGTCGTGCTTGACCCCTATATGGAACGGACACTGAATTGCTTATATAAATAATTATGCCAGTGATGCTACGAATTTTTGTTTGTATGTATGGACCAGTGGTCAGCCAAAGGGGTTGTATTGTAGCTACTGACCGGCGCGTGGCAAGATTTGGGTGATACTTTATAGTTCTGTATGTAAACTCGAATGTATTTAACGCGAGCGTTCTTGAGATTCGGAACGTGCGTCAATATGAGTACCTTTGATGCAATGACAGTCTTCGAAATCAATAATTTCCTAAATTATATTGCAATTTGTTTAAAGATTCATATGTTCTTAAAAAATAAAAGTTTAAGTTGTAAAATTGTATATGGTTCAAAAATAATTTCTAAAAGGTTTCTTCAATTATTTAAAAATCGTACGCAGAATTTGTATGTTATTTTTTTCATTTTCTACCATACGACTGAGTATCAAGATTTCGTAATTCCATTAACTTTCATCTGATACTTTAAAATCATTTTGGATACGTTATTTGACTGTGTGCCAAACTCTATTAACTTCTCAGTCAACCTCCTTGTGTTCAACATGCTAGACTAAAGAAATAGTATAAACTTAAAAAAATAAATAAAATAAATATATTTCAATGATTTAAAAATGATTTTATATGGGTTTTAATTCTCTCTCTATATACGTGAGTAATAATAATATTTTATGAATGTAGAGCTGCGACCCTACGGTTCTATGATCTTATTTATAGCTCAAAAGCTCCAGAGACAAACTTAACTATGACCCCACAGATAAGACTATTGTCTTATAAAATTAAAAAAATTAAAGCTAAAAAATATATCAAGTTTTGTTACTGTCCAGTTGAAAATTGTACTGAAATCGCAAAAGAAGCTTTTAATAAGTTTTAATTTACAGAAAATTGTTAAAAATTTCTAGTCTAACTTGGCAGCACTTTTTTGAACAACCAACGAACCATTTTGGTATTTTAACGTTTTTTGAAGAATTAAATAGTTACGTTTCAGTAAGTTTTGAAAATATGCAATTTCTTAAAGTTTTTGGTTTTAAAAACCCTATAAAATTAAATATGAAATAATTTACTATACCTTTAAATTTATGGCATACACTTCATTATATTCAATTTATGATTATTTTTGGGAAACAAAGATTTTTTTGTTGTACTCAAGATACCAAGCAATTGCCTCAAAACGCTGCATAAAATTCTCAAGATACAAAGCCTAAAGGTGCCATTAGTTGACAAAAGATAATTTTTTTTTTCAAAAATAAATTTTAACTTCTTAAAAAAGGTTGCACAAGACATTTCCCATGAAAACTTGTCCAGCTCAGAGAATAAAATTTAAATAAAACTAAGGGTTAATATGTCTCTCCGAGCCCAGCGCACTGGACCACATTACGGCCAGTCAACACATGTGCGCAATTGGAAACCAGTTTTTATTCTAAAATTAAAAAAAAAGGATGCAACATCTATTTAAACTTCAAATGACTTGTAGTTTGGTGTGCTGCAGCTTCCTCCTTACATCCGCGTCTACAATTGATGGATGGGTCACGCACGCACACACACACACGCACGGAATATGAAACTCAAAACCAGTTTGCTCAAAATGCAAGAAGGTAACCAAAAAAGCTGCACAGCGTCCGGCATTTAATCTGCCGCTGCACATGCGCATTAGTATGAAAAAAAAATTAGAAAGGATTTGTTTGGTCAAATCCTTTGGCTGGCATAAATTTTATATGGAAGTTGTAAACTCTGATAACCCTTAGGGGCGTCGCGTCGTCTATGGCGCGCGTTACTAACAGGCGATAGCAAAAGTTGACAATGTACCTACTATGTGTGTGTCTGGCCAAGGGTCCTTGCCTGGACCTTTGTGGATTGGACTTTTGCATTGGTAATTCAATAGTACAGCGTTGAGGCCAGGGGTAGATGAAAGGGTTGCATTATGTTACCAACGTCCTAGCTTTATAATTTTAGGTCAGCCTGTGTATTTAACTTGCATAGAATTTTACATATATGTACATAGCTTCGAATTATTTTCAACTAAGGTTGGCTGCACAGTGAGGTGGAATTGTTGTTGTTGTTGCTTTTTTTTCGCTATTTTCATATGACAACGGTCATTTGCTTATACAATGGAAATATCGTTTTATGATACTCTATGCGGTGCGCAGTATATTGGAATTGCCATGATGTTTGTGCATTCATAAAGTAGAGCACTGTGAAATAACCAGTCTTTAGGAGGTATGAAGTAAATTCTTGGTGATAATCCTAAATGATCTAAAAAAGCATTTTACAATCTGAGGCCTTATTGTTATTGAACTATATTCGGCTGTCCTTATGAAAACCTAGATCTTAGATAATATAGATAAAGTTAGAGATCCTTAAAGATTCATATTTTAAATACGCAGATGTTCCCACAGTAAAATTTTGCGCCACACTCTAGCAAAATTATATGCCAATCCAGAGCGCACGCAGATTTTTTCGGGGGCAAGTCAAGTATATTAAAAAAAATCCAAAGCCAAAATATCAAAAGTTTGGCTATTTAAGAATTTTAGGTTCTTGACAAAAATCCCACTAGGGGCCAATGTCCCTACTGGCCCCTACCTACAGGTACCCATGATGCCAATTCATATAAATTTTAGATTCCCTTCTCTACAAAGTGTACCAATATTTCACTTAATAAACAGGATTATGTGATCTTAATGAACATTAAAACTTTGACAATTTTTGGCAAAAACTTTGGTTTATAAATTTTTACCGTTTACCACTTTTTATTATTTCAAAATTTTTCGAAAATTGATATTTTTTTGTGAAAAGAAAAACAATTATTTCTCAATAACTTTCCATACACAGAACTTGTATTTTGTTAAAAAATTTATACTTTGTAAGCTCATCCTTAAAAGTGCACGTTTCAATTATCGATTTCTAAAATATCAAAATTTCAAATTTCCGGAATAACTCCCCTTCGACAGCTCAAATATTAAAAAAACTTTTATATGCCCTAGTCTCTTCTAAATCCAAAAAAAACATAGCTTGCGAATGTGACTGAAAATGGGCATGTATGATCTAGGTGTCCTATATGGTAGGACTTTGGGCATATCTGGGTTAGATGCTATAAGTCTGTTTCATACAGATAGAAATGTAAAAAAAACTTTAAAGGGTCTAGCTGGATAAGGTACTGGAAACTGCCCCTAGCGAATTTTGAAAAGTAATGAAGCAATTTGATGCAGAATGGCAAAAAAAAATTGTAGACCAAATTTCAGTTTTAAAACTCCGACGCGTTGCGGCATAATTTAAAAAAACGTGTTTTTCATGCGTTAATTTAATTGCGACCTAACTACTGAATATTTTGGAGCCAATTTTTTTAATCTAAGTGAGCACTCAGGGATATTTAAAAAATATTTAATTTTTTTTTAAACCAACACATTTCTCTTAAAAAAAAATATGAAATTTTCCTATATTTTTTTAAAGTATGTTCCTTAAATATGTCAATCACTATTTTTTTTTAAACATGTGTTTTTATACGTTCTTTATATGGTGTGAATTTAAATCAAATCGATACGGTGGAACAATGCTAAAAAAAAATAAAACCAAAATCTTTTATTGAATTTTATGAAAATGTATGAAAATATTTTTTTTGTCAAAAGATTGCAAAAATGATTGTTAATTTTTATAATATTGTATTTGTTGAAATTTATCGAATTGCATAATTACTTTTTAAAAATCGCTGGGGCAGGTTCCAGTACCGTATCCAGCTAGACCCTTTGCAGACTTAAAACACTTTCAAATTTTGTGTTTTGCAAAAAGTTTTAAAAACTGTTTTTTTTAAGAAAATTTGTACATTTTTTTTAAAAGCCTACGCTATGTGCTAAATTTGTATTGATTGTTCTTCACATCAATGCCACACCATATAAAGCGTTCTTAGTTTAACATATTAAAAGAAGGGTATGCGGCATTCGTTGCGCCAAACTAATGTCTTAAATATACGATATTTTTTGTAATTAAATATATTTT
>JBAMAX010001721.1:0-58318 GCA_037043745.1 Chymomyza amoena | reverse complement strand
GAACTGGTTCATGAACTCAACTATAATGAATGCGTATTAAAAATAAAGGCTTGTGTTTTATGGGTAAATTTTCTTGGATCCAAGATAATATTATTACTAATATTGCGTATACGTCATTTCATATATTTAAATAGCATTATTATTAATTATCTGAAAGTAGAACTGGCTCATAAACTGAACTAGAGTGCATGCGTATTAAAAATGGTGAAGGCTTTTGAACGTACAAAATAACAGGTAAAACTCGTATCTGGACACTGTAATTTTATAAAAGTAGAACTGGTTCATGAACTGACCTAAAATGAATGCGTATTAAAAATAAAGCTGGCTTTGGATTGAAATAAATGAGAAAACTAGTAAGCGACATTTTATAGGTAAATGTTCTTGGAACCAACTTTTATGCTCATTCTAATATTGCGTATACGTCAATTAATAATGCTAAATCAAGAACATTATTATTAATTATGTGAAAGTAGAACTGGTTTATGAACTGAGCTGAGAATAAAAATGAAGGACTTTGAGCGTAAAAAATATAAGCGACAACTTGTTAGCGTCTTTTATGGATAAGTATTCTGGCAACAAGTTTCATGCTGGGCCTCATATTGCGTATACGTAATTTTATATAGGTACGTAAAACTGGTTTGTGCACTGAACTAGAATGAAGAAAACAAAAAATGAAGAAAGCTTTTAATCATAAAAAATACAGGCGATAATTGGTAAGCGTCGTTTAGGTATAAATATGCTATAATATCACGGGTACGTCAATTAATATAGTTGAATCAAGTAGATGCTTTAAAAAAATGTTCCGCTAGAAACTAACTCCTTTTAAAGTCAACTTCCTTCAACTTTATTCAAAATTTTTCGTCACTGTACATAATATTAAAGTTATTTCTTGTTCCCTTTTTTTGTAAGCCATTCAGAGTAAAAGTTTTCACTGCTTGAGATAACAATCAAAATGCGCAGGATAGTGTGTAGTAAACCTAAGTATGCCTGCCCAGTTAGACAATAGCCTGGTCTGGGCTACGTACCCACTTTTGCTGCTTAGTTTTGTGGGCGCATAACTTATTATGCGCACTGTTGTTGCGGCAGTTTGGAGCATTTCAAAGGGCGGCGCATACAAAAACTAACAATAACCTCAAAACTTGGTATTGTGCAGACAAAGCAAAAGCATTTCAATGTCTGCAATTTCTCTTGTTTATTTTTCAAGGTACTTGCAAATTGCCAGCTATGAATAATGTTACGTTACGTATACGTTATGTATTTTGTGGGGCAGTGGGGCAGGTTGGCAGGCTGGCTGGCAGTCAGTTGCTTAAGTTTGTTGCAAGCGTTGCATGCAACTTTTCAGCATAATTTTTGCACTTAATTGGCAGGTAGCTGCCATTGCCGCACATTTATCAAGTTTTGAACGTGCCTCACTTCACTTCATGCTGGCAGTTTCCGTTTCCGCTGCAGTTGTAACTGTTTTTCTTTTTTTGCGACGTTTCTCTTGCTCTTTGTTTCGCTCGCTCTTTGTCACTGCTGTTGTCCTTGCCTGTATTGTCTCTGCTTGTTCGATTTTTTTACGCGCCATTGCATTATTTGGCTTGAATGCCAACGGAAACGGAAATACGCAAATTTGCGCGTTCATTTTGTTCTGCTACATTGCGTACAGTTTGTATGGCACCACGTGGTGTCTTCGCTGTTGTTGTTTTTCTTGATGAGCTGGCGCTTATTTCACACGTTTTTGTTCACCCCGTCGATTTGTCTTGAAGTTGGCAAGCTGCTCTACTTTACTGCCTGCTAGTAACATCAAATTTACATAAAAATTGCTTGGGGCTTAAATTTTTCTTGTTTTCATTATACGGTTTTTATTGTACTTGTTGTTCTTGAGCGTTGCTAATGCGCTTTGTATGTCGGTTTGTTTACATCGACGCTGTGTCCAGCTTCCAGGTCCAAGGCCTTTTGGGGTGTCTTTTTTGGCACACAATTAAGTCTAACATAAAAAGCAACAGCAAATAAGAAAAAGAACGCCATTTTTTCTCGACTGACAGTAAGGCGCAAAAAACTGCCAACGCTGCACAAGCGAAAACATTATCATCATCATCTGCCACAACTTAGTCATCATCTTTAGCAACTTACTCATCATCTTCTATATCTTACTCATCATCTTCAACAACAACATCATTACCATCATTATTAACAACTTAGTCATCATCATCTCCCTCATCTATGTTGTAGTTACTGAGTTTCTGTTACTTGTCATACAAATAAAAGTACAAGAAAATCAATAACCGCACCCAAAGCTATCCTGCCCTATGCTCATCTCTTAGCCATTTGCACCAAAATACAACAACAACAACAAAAAAAAAAAAAATAAAGAAGAATTATCAAGAAACTCAGCTCTTAGATTAAGTTGGCAAACGCGCTGCAAAACATATTGTTGAAGCTTATGGCATTATTGAGTAATTGAATCCAATTCTAAAGCTTCTAAAAATGACAAAAGCGTCTAAAGTAGCAATAATCTTTAAAAATCTGTAGAGTGCTTATTAAAAAGCATAATCTGCTAATGTTTGATTTTAAGACGGTAGCAGAAAGATACTTTCGAAGTTTATATACAATTACTTAGCACAAAAAATAAACTTATTTAAATAATAAGCTTTTAGTAACTACATAAAATGGTAAAATAATCTTCAAGATTAATGTAGCTAATGTAATATGATACTTATTGCAAAGTTGAAGCTGTTTTATATATAGTTTAGTCGTTGTGTGTACTTAGGTTTGTGGTTTTAATCATTTACCAAAATTGAAATACTTCAGCTTGAGTTTATTTGGTAGACATGGCAAACAGAATTACGCTGTATTTAAGGAGATATGGCAACTGAAATCTAATTTGTTAAATTTGGCATTGCTTAAATCCATTTCGGCAAAAGTTTCTGGATAAAACGATAAGTATATTTAAGTAACCCAACTTCGAGAATACTTAAGACGTTTAGACTTAATGAAAATCGCTAAGACGTCAAAATGTGGTGAAGGGAATCAAATATGATACGAGCTGCTTTAGTTTGGTTTCATAATTTTTGAAAATCCTTAAAGTCTCGCAAAATCAACAATTTTTTAACAATCCTTCTGATGTAATATAATGCTGTAAGCACTATATGGAAAACTTTTAAAAAAGTAGTTCTCTAGAGATTATATTAGGGATTAATAAAAAATAAATTAATATATTAGTCAGTGCTACTAAAAACGAAACGAAATAAATTTTTCGTATTCGTTTTGAGATCACCAGTTTGAAGTTCCCAATTTCACAAAAACTAATTTTTTATCTGTTTTGAAAACTTATATTTCGTTTTAAGAGGAATTTATAATTAAAAATTGGCAAAATAGGTTTAAAAAGCAAACATTTACTAAAATAATTTTTAAAATATTTTTTAATGTTTACCGATTCTATTTATGGCAATTTTAAACTAAATAGTTCTTAATAAATATTTAAAATTTGAAATGATAATTTCTGAAATATTTTTTAATATTTTTAGAATTTCAACCTAGCTATTAATAAATATTTTTTATAATTTTTTTGTATTAATTTAAAAAATACAATTCAAATCGAATTTTCATAGGGTTTATGTCTTGCATAAAAAAAATGTTCACGTCCTGCTTAAATGGTTCATGTCTTGCATACAAAAATTTATTACCAGAATAATCGCGAATAATTACCCTCGAAAGGTGTATTACTGTGCTAACATAGAGTAAGGGAAATTTGGGTAGATGGCGACAGCAAATAATGTGGAGGCAAGCAAAAATGAATCAAAAAAAATTTTTTGTTTTCTATTTCCGGAGCATGGCCTATTGTGCCAGCTTTATTTTGAATAAAGTTCGATCTACGCTTCCACGAACTATTTTATTTGATTTCTATAAAAGTATTTCTGCTAAAGCTTAAAAAAAAACCTGAGCTACAGTTCTAAATTGTCTAATTTTCCTTTGCTTTATTTTCCATAGAGACACCAATATTTGTATAAGCTTTTCTTGATTGCAACACTATTGAATTTATTTTTATTACTGCCAATTTTCTTTGTACAATTTATGCTTTCACAGCTCTCTCAATAAATTATACCAATACAAAAGAAAACATACAACAATATGGGGCATTGAATAGAACACTATAAGCAACATTCATTCATGCAACATTTTGTATGTACTATATGTGGCAAATTAGTAGCACAAATATTGTGGTTTGACCAAATGCTAGACTTCAACAAAAACATAAATTCGTTTGTATGTGACTCACGTGTATTTGTGTCTGTCTGTGTCTGCCCCGTACTTGCAACAGGAAGTGCCAGTTATAAATAATAATCTTCATTTTTAATGCAAACGCAAATTCCATTTTCATTAAAATTTATGCGCTTTGGGTTGGCTGGCAATTACCAGCACATAAAAATAAAAATGAAGAAAAATAAAGCGCCGCTCTACACCAAAATGGCTGCCCCTAAAAGTATGCCACGCATTTAGCCAACTCAGTGTAGACTGCAGCGCAATTTATGTGCAACTTTTGCATTTTTCTACACATATATTTTTTTATGCTTTCGTGCGTCGTTGTTGCAGCTGCCACAGTTAAGCAAAATTTCATGTTGTTGTTGTTGTTGCTGCTGAGTTGTTGGTGTGGCTCTGCCTCATGTAGCGCCTTATGGCTCGTTGCGCTAATTAGCTTAAAGTGCCGTGTTGGTAGACGTTCAGAGAGTCGGGCGGCTTGCATACCACATTTTAAGTAGCTGCCTGACAACTCGACCTGCTAAGCATGTCCTTTTTTCTATGTAGAGTAGTACTTCTTGCTTTTTTTCGACCCTACTCAAAATTATGACATAATTAATCCTATTAGAAATGGCCGCAAAAAAAAATAATATTTATTCAGCTAAGCTGCTATCTGGTTAATGCAAAAAAAAAAAAGAAAAATGAGGAGAGTTGGGCATGAACGACTTGAAGATACATGTCAATAAATTATTTTGGAGTCCATTTCTGTTGATAAAGTATTCCGAGTCGGCTGGCTTGGAGTTCGATAGGGAACCAGCCAAGCAGAGAAATAGAGATAAGTCAGATAAAAGTGCAGATCATCTGTCTAGGATGACAAAAAAGTATTAATGTGGAAATTCACGATAAGGGTAATTTTCAATTGAGTTTTTTCAGAACGCATACTTAGGACTTTGGTGCTAATAAAAATTGTAAAACCCGAGGCTTGCTGGGAAGAATCATTTGACAAAATTTGGTAATCCTTGCTGTTATGGTTAAGGAGATCCCAGCGTTTAGACGTACGATAATTCTCTTGTGGAGAGACGGCAGCAAATTCTGATGCGGTTGGTTTGGAGTTTGATAGAGAACAAGCCCAATATAAAAATAAAGGAAAAAGTCTGACAAATGTTTAAATTATCTGTCTAGGATGACAGAAAAAATGGATGTGGGAATTCTCGATAAGGATTATTTTAAACTTAGTTTAGCTTTGTAAGAATAAATGCAGATTTAGGTGTAGAGATTTAAACTTTCAAACCTTAGGCATGCTACGGTAAATCATTGGTCAAAATTTGGAGTTCCTAGCTGGTTTGGTTTCGGATTTCGCAGCGTGCAGACGTACGAAAATTCTACTGCGGTTAGAGAGGAGCAAAATCAGTCGAAATTCAATCAATGTCTAGGTAAGGCGAAATTGTTGGTTGCTAGCTCTTAAAATCGTCGAGATATCGGCGTTCATACAGACGACAATTTTAAGGGGAAAGAGAGCTTATCTTCTAACTTGTGCTTTAGCGATTGTTTTGTTTCCAAGTTTTTCGAGATTTTTATTTTCGAAAGAACATATGGGCATATGGTGCTGATACTGACTTTTAAACCTGAGGCATGCTAAAGTGTATCATTTGGCAAAATTTGGTCTTCCTAGCTTTTTTGGTTTCGAAGATCGCAGCGTTCAGACTTACGAACATTCTGCTGCGGATAGACAGGATAGGCAATACAAAATGTGCTTTACCCAGGATCTCTGATATTGGGGAACAGACATGAATTCAGCTGGGGAAAGATACCTCATCATATACCTCAAGCTTTACCGATTGTTTTTTACTCTAATTTCTAAATTTTTAAAGATTCTTAGTTTCGCAATAACTTGTGCAGATAGAGGCCTGAATCAAGCTTTAAAACCTGAGGCACGTAATAATGAATCATTTGGTAAAATTTTGTATTCCTAGCTGTTATGGCTTCGGAAATAGAAGCGCTCAGACGTACGTAAATTCTGTTGCGGATAGACAGGCGCAAAAGCTGTCACAATTCAGTAAATATCATAGCCCTAGGCTTGCTAAAGTGCATCTTATGGAAAAATTTGTTGTTTCTAGCTCTTATAGATACAGATATCTCCGAGATCTCGGCGTTCACGCCGAATATATTGCGGGGGTAAGAGAGTGTATCTCCTAACACATGGTTTAGCGAATCTTATTCCTAGTTTTTATGCTCCCCAAAATCTGAGCTACGGACGAACTGACGTTTCCTAATTAACTTTGCTATACGAATATTAATTTCATACGTAGAGTGTTGGGGGTGCTTTGTTCCAATCGTTCGAACTTGGGTTTACCCTTTGACTCTAGTATTAATACGTATTAGAACCCAATTGCTGTGCTTTGAGCTGTCAGCCAGCTACTAATCAGCATTAATAGGCTCAGCGGCCAAAAGTATTGCCTTTTGAGCATTGTATTTTTGGGCTGCAAAAAGGATTTTGGTAAATTAATCGATGTGTTCGGAGGAGCCGCACCCAAAAGTTAAGCGCTTTTCCTGTAGCAATCAATGGAAAAGCTGCTGCTGCTTTTGATAGATACATTAATGAGCTATGAGTATCTATGGGTATGTGTTTGTGTATGTGTGAGTACGTGCCAAAAGTCCCCAAGCAATTTACATGTGTGTGTGTGTGTGTGTGCAGCTATGTGTGTATATGTGCTCCTAAGTGCATATTAGTGCACAGAGGGTAGACATTTTGAAGGCATGCCTGTTAAATGGGTGGCTGGTGAATTGCGCAACATGGCAAATGGCAACCCTGCTGCTTTGGGGCATGACAGCGCAGGAATACGCCCTAGACTGAAGCCAAGACACACTTTGTTGCACTGACAGCTAATAGTGCGGCACTTTTGTACATGCCACAGCGCATTAAACTGTGTAAAAGATGTTTGCCGGGGAGTTGAATTTAGATGTATATTAAAGTTTAAGTCGTTGCATTTTAATTGCGCCATCAAAGTGGCATGCAACATTGACAACCGGCAGCAGCAGCAACTTCAAACTGAAGTTGGCAGAAAAAGTAAACGAAGCAGCAGCATGCATAATATACCTTGAACCCCCCAGAGAGCATATATGTATAGCAATGCATGTGCGCCATGTGGCATGCAACTTGATGTGGCACTGAGCAATGCTCGACAGTTTCTTGACTGCTGTGTGTGTGGATGGCTCTTGTTATTGCATTGCCAATGCACATCATTAAAAATTTTTAATGACTTTTATTTATTGCTTAGAAATACATTAAAAGCTCGTACAAATATTTATGCACATAAAGCAACGACCTTGTTGCCATTTATACCTTGACAGCTACATAGTGTGGCATTAAGTGCTCGAAATCGCAACAAATTTAATTAAAATTAAAAACCTTCAACCATGTAATTTTTTTCTATAGCAAACTGCGTATAATGTGCAAAAATTTGATATATGCAAACATTTAATTAAGCAAATATTTGAATGCAAAACCGCATTGTTGCACAAACTGTAGCTTAGAGAGCATGCAACTATTTGCACGCAAATGTTTGAACTATGTGTGGGTGTGGGTGTGAGTGTGTATGGGTGTCTGTGTGTGTGTTCGTGTGTGTTGAAGGGTTAACCTTGCCACCATTTGCAAGCAAAAGCCAGAACACAATGCTGACACATGGACACACACACCTACACATATACTATTTGCATACGGCGTTTATGCAACAGATTTTAAGAGTTGCCACCTTTTGATATTGAACAATATTTGTGGAAATTTGTATGCGATGTGACAGAGAAGGATTAACAGCTACAGTTGGTATTATAAATGTCGACTTGGTTGATTATAATTGACAGGGCTGGCCAGCCATTATTTGGGGATTATGCGGATACTCCAAACAAGACAATTTGGTGTTCATAATAAAAACAATTGAGGTTCTGGTTCCTGAGCTTATGTTCTAGATACCACTATACCCCTTTTTTTAAATTCCCACAGAAAAAGTGGTGTGAACTTAACATAAGATTTATTCCTTATGGATTTTGAGCCATCCAAATTCCCAAGGGTTTTAAAATAAATACAAAATTCATACCACACTTTTTAAAGTAAATCTTTTTAGGCCTAATTGTGATCTTCGAAGAAAGCCACTATGAGATTCTGTTAAGGTGAGCACAAAATGTTACCTATTAAAGCTCTCAAGGTTTAAAATGTTTGTGCAAGTAATAACAGATGGCTCTGCAAACACAATTGATCAAACTGTAAATGTTATATTAGTTAACAGAAAGCTGTTGCTAGTTAACAGATTTACATTTTTTTTTTTTTAAGCTATTCGATGATTGTTTTTACTAGATATTTAGGATTTTGGTAACATATTGAAAATAAATTATTGGGAGCAGGTATTTGTTTATTTTTTTAGGCGGCATTCTGACTTTAAAAAGGAGTAACTTTGAGATTCTGTTAAGGTTTTAAATGTATATAACAAAGCAGGAAACCCCTACTAGGCTGAATCTCTTAAGAAATATGTATAAATTAAAAGCATAAACTTTTAATAACAAATTAAGATGCATAAAATTGAATTGAAATTAAATTAAATGTTTGCGAAAGTAAACAACAGATGGCGCTGCATACACAGTTGATCCAAATGTTAATGTTATATTAGTTAACAGAAAGCTGTTGCTAGTTAACAGATTTACATTTTTTTAGCTATTTGATGATTGTATTCACTAGACATTTAGGATTTTGGTAAAATATTGAAAATAAATTATTGAGAGCAGGTATTTGTTTATTTTTTAGTTGGCATTTTGACTTAAAAAAGGAGTAACTTTGAGATTCTGTTAAGGTTTTAAAAGTATATAATAAAGCAGGAAACCCCTAATAGGCTGAATCTCTTAAGAAATATGTATAATATTAAAAGCATAAACTTTGATTAACAAATGAAAATGCAAAAAAATTGAAATTAAATGTTTGCGCAAGTAAACAACAGATGGCGCTACAAAAACAATTGATTGAACTGTTAATGTTATATTCATTAACATACATCTGCTGTCTGTTATATTAGTTAACAGCAAGCCGCTGCTAGTTAACAGTCTTCAAAAAAAAAAATTATTGACAGCAGGTATTTATTTATTTAAAATTAATATTTGAAGCAAACTTTTCTAGGCGGCATTGTGACATTCGAAGAAAGTAGCTTTGAGATTCTGTTAAAGTGCGCTGAAAGTGATTTTTTGATGTTAGAATTACTTGCTGGATTGTATTAAAGCATTTTAAGTCTATTTAGTTGTAATTGATTGGCTAACAAAGTAGAAATCAGATAATTAAAATTTATTTTAAAAGGGTCTAATGCCTTAAGGTAAAGTGCATTAAAAACAAATGTTTATTCTAAAACAATTTTGCAAAAAATATATATTAAGGTAAACCCTTTTTAATTAATTAATTATATATGTATTATTCTTTTTATTTTGCTGTTAATACGTAACTAATGTGTGCAGATGCTTATAAAAAGTAAGGTTACCTAAAGTACTATTAAAAGAGAGAGATAACAAAAGTTTATGTAGCACCTTTTTTGCAAATTGATTTAAGGAATCGCCCCAAACCTGTCCCTTAAACTAAACCAACAAATACGAAGCCACACAAGAAAATTTCCAAGCTTGGAGCGCTGATTTTAAATGGAAACCTATAAACATTTGAAAAGCTTCGCCATTTGTTTTTTTTTCAGTACCGAATTTAATTGAAATTTATTTAATTAGAAGTTTTTGCTGTTATCCTAAATTAAGGCTTCACTTTAGCTTAAGTATTTGGCAACCAAAATTAACTAATGCGATTTAAAGTTAAAGCTAGAAACTGACTTTACGCAAATATATAAATGCGAGGGCGGCTCGAAAAGTACTTAGCCTACAAAATAAAAACAACATTTTTGGAATCTCTTAGAATCTTAGAATCGAAATGTTCGTCAAAGAACTATATTTCAGCTCAAAGCTTAACATAATTTTTAAAAATGAAATTTCGTTAATAAAAATCAAGCTTTTAACTTCAATAATTTGCACTTTATCTGTACATACCATAGATTACAGCAAATAAACTGCTTTCGAGACTGCAGTGTCAAGCGGATACCATTTCCTCTTTTATTTAAAAAATAGAGTTCAAAAGTAATCAGTAAATTATATAAAATTATTTAAACAATGGCAAGAGCAGCTAGTCTCCATTTGTAATGCAATTTTGCACTGAACAGTAAAAAAAAAAATCATAGCATACCTTTGGGGGCTGCCTAGAAAATTTTGCTTAATGCAAAGACTGATGTCATGGTTGACTGCAAACCTTATAATTCAATAATTTGTACTTTATCTGTACATACCATAGCTTACTGTAGCAAATAAACTCCTTTCGATCATGTCGATACAGAATTTTGCTCGAGATATGAACGAATAACTGAAATTTTTATTTCAATGTACAATTTTTTCGTATTTTTCGTTTCCTATTTTCCTGAAGCTAAGACTAAGATAGTCTCATCTTAGGAAATGATTAATTTGAAAAAAGATGAGAGTATCTTAGTCTTAGTTTTAGGAAAATAATAATTTAGAATAATAATAATAATAAAAAAATTTTGTTTAAGTAATTGAAATTATCTAGAAAATGAGTCCCCATTTCGTTCTAGAAATTTCTTGCAAATCACTTATATACTTTTACCATTTTCCGTATACATATATACTAAACGCACACGCATAAACGTTGCCAATATATACAAACTGAAACCCGTTCACTGCAAATTACAATCATCACATACACATACACTCACACACACACACGTACATACCAGATAAAATAAATATGCACGAGCTTTCAAATATGCCATGCAATGGCATTCAGAAAAAGCCACAAAGCAGACACACACACACACGCACACTAACGCTCCAACAAATACAAACACAAACTGATACACACAGATACACACATAGATACACAGATACTGACAGAGTCAAAGCACTTGCCTTTGGTTGGCCATTTTTGCTTGCAGCAATTGCCAGCAATGGCCATCAGCCAGCTCACGTTGCAACCAACAAATTTAATTAACTTGCCGCCACGTTTGCATTCATTATGTGATGCCAAACCTCAGAACCCCCTAGACCGCCACCAAGACCCCCAGACCGACCACAAAAGTCGAATGACTGTAAAGCCTTGACTAAAACTTCAAACTTAAGTTGCAGCATCATCTCGAAGGCAGCAACAGCAATGGCTGCAAATGTTGCAAGACACGTAAGTCGCCATGTTGAATTATTCATATCATTACGAGACGCTTTATATATGGCAGCTGCTACTGAGCGAGCTCAAGCTGCTTGACCTAAAGTTAAGAAAAAAATTAGGACGCTAATAGCAGTGACTACCAAATACTCTTTCCCCAGTTTCATTAGCGCTGATGCGAATTCTAGGCGATTTGGAAGCATTTACATCCTAATGGCAGCTATAACAAACCACCAGATGGCTCACCCTATATATTACTTAAGTAAAGAACAAGGCCTTAGTACAGAACTTTCACGCTTCCAGCTTTCTAGAAACCGTAAACAGGATAACGTTTAATCGACTTATTTTACCCTCCGAATTTTTAATCCTTATGCTCATCTTCTACCTGTTCAACACAAAATTTCTTCCCACAAACTTAACATACCCTCTGTTACCCAACTGGCAGTGCATCCCAGCTAAAACGCACCCAGGGAGAGAGTTCAACAAACTGGCAAAGACAGCTTGAGCCTAAAAGCATGCAACACTTCAGTGTGCGGTTACAAGTCTAAATTGCTATGTTGCAAGCAAAGTCGTTCGTTGGCAAACGACAAATGTCACATTTAACAAGAAAAAGGAAGCGCAATTGCTGCACAACACGAACAACTCTACGTCACTTGGATGCGCCGCCGTGTGGCATGCAACAACTACTACAGCAAAAAACAGCAGCATTGACTAACGACTCAAGTTGCACGTAGAAGAGCTGTCTAAAATTTATGCAGGAACGAAAAAGAAAAACTTACAGCACAGCGGCACAAAGATAAACAGCAGCTTTTTCCCATAGACCTTTCAACTTTTAAATTGCAAGCTATGCGCCGCTCTGACCCCCAGCTATCCGAAGCCCAACCCTCTTTCCATTACGCAGTGCTCAAAATGAAGACTGATCGGTTGCCCTGGCCAGACTGGAGGCGCCACATCAAGTCAAGACGACAACGACGACGTTGCGGCATTGAGGCTAGGCATAATTGAAGTTTTTGCCGTTGCCGACAGTATCGCTGAATGCTACGGAATATTAGACGTTAAGGTTAACTGGCATTTGAAATTCAAAACGTATTTCGAGCGGTGCTCAGTTTTGAGGAGTACAGTAAAAGCTCAACTAAGAAGACTTTCAAGCTTTGTGGTAGAAATGAGTTGGAAAAATTAATGCTGTGACTAATATTTGAGACTGCAGTGTCAAGCGGATATCATTTCCTCTTTTATTTAAAAAATAGAGCTCAAAAATAATCAGTAGAATATAAAATTAATTAAACAATGGCAAAAAGAGCAGCTAGTCTCCATTTTTAAAGCAATTTTGCACTGAACATTTAAAAAAAAAATCATAGCATACCTTTGAGGGCTGTCTAGAAAATTTGGCTTACTGCAAAGACTGATGTCATGGTCGACTGCCAGCCTTTTTGTGGATCTATTTGAACTTTAAGTCTCACTACAAATTTTCCCAAGGTTTCAACAAGTCTAGGACTCACTGTACCCCTAGCTGCAAGGCATATTTAGTAAGCAGGATAGACAAAGCTGATGGCATGCAACTCTGCAGTTGATTTGAGTTTGCTTTTTTTTTTGTTTTCATGAGTACTTTTTTTGTTGTGATTTCAAGTTGTTTGGGTAAAAACTTTCTGTGTACTCTCTGTGTACTATATGCCGCACTAATTGAAGTGCCTGGAATTTACAAATGTTCAATGGGCCACTACAACAACTACAACACAAAACAAACATAAATGCAACTTGTTTGGGATATTAATTACGTTTGTTTTGTTTGTCGATGTTGTTGATGTAGCAGCTTAGAAAGCCAACAATGTGTGGCATGATCAAATTTTGTTGACTAGGTAATTGTCGAAAAATTTATATGCCACAAGTGCTATATGTGATTAGAGTTGCATGAAAATTTCAACTTTGTGGCCAGCAATTGAATTATGTATGTGTGAGTGTGCGTGTTTTGGAAATGTAAATTTTAAATTTAAACAAAGTGAATTTTATGGCACATTTTGTTGCTACAAATTGTCATAAAGTTAAGCGAATTTATTGTCATAAATTATGCATGTGAGAACGATACCAATGCCAAACAGAAAGGGCTTCAAAAAGCATAACAATAACAACAAAAACAACAACAGCTGTAAAAACAAAATGGCGACGCTGTTGTACTTGACTACAGAGACACTTCCGGTTGGTAGCTTTTGTGGCTGCTGCTATTCAACTTTGACAACGACTTTTTGGTTGCCTTTAAAATTATAGAGCTCTTCTGTTTGTATGTGGCGCATGTCAGAGGTGGGGCATACAAAAACACGATAAAAATGTTTGGAACAGGCAGCAGCTACATACGATAAGGAATTTATAGAAGCCAGACTTTGAAACCGCAGCAAAAACAAAGTTAATTTATTTCAATTTTTTTGGGGGTGTGTGTGTGACATTGGGAGTGCGTGTTATCTGCAACGGACTACAAAGAGGCCAAATAAATAAGCATCAACTGATTTGAGCTGAAATTGTTGAAGGTTGTAACTTGGTATTTGCTTGATAGTCAGAGATGTTAGCTTAATTGATAAGATATCGGATATAAAAGAAGTTTGGCAGCCAAAGTTATGAAGATCTGGACGAAATTAAAAATTGAGCTCCAGCGATTAAGACCTGGACAGCTAAGACAATCTGCTAAAATATCTAGAAAACATTTTTGACCTCAGCGAATTAATACAAAGATTTGGCCTTAACACGGAAAATCCTTTTAGGTTTTCATGTTTTTCAAGGCACGTTAAGACTTTGAAGCATTCTACTTTGTGAACTACTGGAGATACTTACATGATTGAAAATACCGTTTAATGTATTTTTTTGAGATCTACAATTTTTGAATACAAACTAAAAACAAACAAAGGCAAGGGGGCGGTTAAAAATGGAAAAAATTACGTTTTAGTAACTTTGGCGCCCTCTACCGCCAAAAATACGAACTTCGGGGTACACCACCCATAATACATAAATAAAATTTTTAATTCAATTTTGAACATTTTTGGCCTGGGAAATTTTTGAATACGATTTATAGAATTCGGGATAAATGGGCTCAAACATATGTCAAAATAAAGGAAAATTCTACAGCGGGGTAAAGGTCACCATTTTGGTTTCAGACTTTTTGGATGGTCTTTAATACATTAAGCTAGAAAAATTCCAGCATGCAATTTTTTCCTGGTCAACCCTTTGTTTCTCTATTTTGACGTTACTAATAATGCTATTAGAAAATTTTGCCAAGTAATGAGCTTTGGAAGTTTGAAAAAGGAGGAGCATAACCAAGTTCTTCAAAAACTAAGACCCAAAATTTGAAATATTTTTATTTAATTACTACTGAGCCCGGCACACGTTGTCCTGCCAATTTTTTTGAATACTCTTAAAGTGTATAAATATCGTAGGATTCTTTAGTTAGCTTATCTAGACAATCATAAGCTTTTTGGATTAGTTGACTTTCATGACTCTCTAAAAACCTGTATGGACGAGTATTCTAAAGAAAGCTCGCTTCTCTAATAAATTCAGGCCCCACAGAAACTACATTTCAACCCCTTTACGACTATGATTCTGTCTGCATTTAATGTCCAATACCCGGTGTTGAAAAAATTTCTACTATACTATATTCACGATATTCACAAAAATGTGTATATCAATACACACAAAAACATCGCAATGGGCTTAAAACCTCCGTATTGACAACCTCTAAGACATGCGAAAATCAGGTTTTGAATTCATCGTCGCATTCTTGAAAACATCCGTAACACGTAAAACATAAGTTTATTTTATTTATATAGATTAACATCATTTTAAAATAGATTCTAGATTACTAAGAAGCTTGATTTGCCTAAGAGAGTTGTTCTCAATATTGTGTACATTATAGGCTTCAAGATTTTGAGGCAATTTTAATGATATGAACTGGAGTGTATTATTTCATAACTAAAAAAGCATCATTTTGAACATGAATAGTAAAAAACAAAGCTAATATAAATAAATCTATTCAAAAGCTATAACGATAAGATAAATAATATATAGAATTATAAGATGCCAGTGCTATATACATCCACAGTATTTAAGACTTGAAGTTTTAAACTACGATTATCCTTATTACAAAACAAAGCCAATACTTCCCGTGACTGCTCACGCCATCACTAATGACTCACTCACGCTAAAAGTCCCATCTCTAGTTAACGTTTATGTCGTTGACACTTTCGGCACATTGATACGCATGTGTTGTGCGGCCTAACATTGTGGTTGTGTTTGAGCGTGTGTGTCTGCCTGTAAACGTGTCTGTGTGTGTGTCTCTTTCGTCCTTTTAATTCAATATACTTGTGTCAACATATTGCGCCTGTGTTTTCTTCCAACTGACTTCTGTGCCCGTTGCTCTCGCCGTCTCTGCTTGACTACGTGCACGTTGAGCTCTACATTGGGCCAACATGCCGTATACGTAATAAACAACAACATGTCAACTTTTTCTTCTTTTTTGTTACCCAATGCTCAACATGTTGTAGCTGTATGGCTGCTGCTGCTGCTTCTTCTTCTTCTGCTTCATCATCTTCTTTATCTGCTTGTTTCGTCTATGTTATCTATGCTACGCCATATCATCTTCATTTGTATTAGAGTGTGTGTGGGAATTATGTTTGGGTGAAATAATGCTGCATCATTTGTATTTTGTAGACGACATTGAGTAATGAGAAGCGAGCATGTCAAGCAGTTTCAAGCAGACCCAACATACCAGAAATTTGTTTCTGGCATAAACTCATAAAAGACCAGATAGAAAAATAGAAGAAAAAAAACAGAGCCAGAGCCCAGAAAACGGCAAATATGTTGAGCAATGCTGATAAATGTAACATGCAAGCATTTCAACTATGAATATATATTGCATTTATTGTATATATGTGCTATGTATATAGTAACATATATATGTCAGTTGCATTATCGTTATAGCTAGCTTTATAAACTCATTTCCTATAATGTCAAAGACATTTCTAGCTAACATTTCAATCACAATAAATTTCAATTCAATGGCAAAGTTATTCCCAGATATTTGCTATTAAATTTACTTTAGCACTACAGTAGGTAGCAAAAGTATGTTGATGTGGCAAATATATAAGGTGATGTTTTTTTGTTTTAAAAATTCTCAATGCCAGCATTACCGAGAACTTAGGACCAAGACTAAGCTGCTAAATGTAATTTTTAATATAATGTGATATTTTCTTGTAATATAATACCGAAAAATTAAAAATAAGTGCGAAAAAAAGTGTTTCAAAACTGTCGATTTTTATCATAAAAATCCACATTTTTTGAAACACTTGACGTTGTCGTCTTTGGTCTGTAAATCAAAAGTGAAAAACTCGCAACTCCTCAAAAATTCGAATATCGTAAAAATATTAAAATCGTAAAAATTCGAAAATCGTAAAAAAATCGAAAATCATAAAAATTCGAAAATCGTAAATAAAATCAAAAATCATCGAAATTGGAAAATCGTGAAAATTGGAAAGTCGTAATAAATTCGAAAATCGCAAATATTCCTAAATCGTTAAAAATTCCAAAATCTTTTAAAATCGTGCTTTTGAACGGAAGACGATCAATATGATTTTTTCATTCGGCCAAAAAATAATCTTTTCGATTTGCGGGCACATTTGTAGGGAAGATTAAAATAATTTTTTTTTTTTAAATATTATTTTTCATAAAAAATTTAAAACTTTCTTTAAAAAATAATCAACAATCGCCCATTTGTATGGAAATGCTTCTTATTCTTTTTAATATTTGGTTAAATGCCAAAATTTCATAGCTCCTTAAAAATTCAAAAATCAGCACAAATTAAAAAATCCTGCTTGGTATGGAAGACGCCATTAATATGATTTTTTTTTTTAATTCTGTTAAAAAATAATCTTTAAGTCCTCGCGGTTTGGTCTGAAGTCACTTTTGCAAGAAAAATTTAAATATTTTTTTTGAAATGGTGACATTTTTTACCATAAAAAAATAAAAGGTACTTTCTTTGAAAAATATTCGAAAACCGTTTGTAACGAAATGCTTTTTATATATATTTTTTTAAAGAAATTTGATCATCAATTTTTTGTTGTCGTCTTTTGCTTTTTTGGTGCTTTCTGTGTAAGAATGGTGAAAAATTCGAACATCCTCAAAAATACAAAAATCGTAAAAAATTCGAAAATCGTAAAAAATCGTGGTTTTATATGGAAGTGCCATTACTTTTTTTGTTTAATTACAATTACACTTTTATAATAAAAAAAGGTAGATATTTTTTTTCTTAATAATCAAAAATCTTCCATTTATATATATATTCTTTTTATATATTTTTTTAAAATTAATTTGATCATGAATTTGTATTTTGTAGTCTTTGGTTTTTTTTTGGTGCTTTTTGTAAAAGACATGTGAAAATTAAAGACTCTTTAAAAATCGTATATAATTTGAAAATCGTAAAAAAATCGTGATTTTGTATGGAAGACGCCATTTATATATTCATTTAGGTTTATATATATAAATTTTTTTTTAATCTAATTCGGTATCGTTGCTCTTAAGTCTTGAAGATCTTTTGTAGGGACGATTTAGGAATTTTTTTTTTTAGAAATGATGTTTTAGCATAAAAATTGTATAAGAAAATAATCGAAAATCATTCAATGCTTTTAATATAATTTTTTTAAAATAATGAATTTTTTGTCAATTTTTGTAATTAATAAAAAATTTTTAAAAATCGTTGAAAATCGGAATACATCATTCCTTTAGGAAATTTTTTTATTATAGACAAATAGAATTTCCATTTCTTTTATCGTCTAAGAGCTTTTTTAGGTAACTTTTTATAGCCTTAAAAATTAAAAAAAAAATTTTTGAAATCGTACACCCTTAAAAATATTTTAAAAAAATCTCTAAAAATGAATATTTCTTGCATATAAAGTTATTTTTAATTTGTTTAAATGCTATATCTACCCACAGAAGGATTGTGGTTGGAATGGAACTCGCTTAATAAGATTAAAAACAGGCTCCTTGCTCCTCAAAGAGTTACAGGAATAAAAAACAAGAAGAGATTTCCGGCACAGTCCTCAATTAGTTTCATTTAAGCAACAAGAGACCATCGTTAGTCCACTCACTTGTACAAAACAAGTTATGCTTGTTACATGGCAAAAAGTTATGTCCAGAAACTTTTGCCGACTACTGTGTGTGCACCATGTAAGTACTTACTTACAAACAAGCTGTCGATATATGTATGTGTCTGTGATGCATTCACACTGTCAGCAATAAATTCACATGTAAGCAAGTGATATTGACAGCTTGAGTACAAGAAACAAAATGATAAAAAATTATCAACGTACTTAAAAAAAAAATGCTGCCAAGCAACAGTAAAAATGTCATATACAAATGCCAGCTGTTTTATATAATGCAAAACATATGGCATAACACATATATTTTATTTCAGCATATAAAAAGTATGTTATGTAGCATACTTTTAGGCTGTACATAAAGTAGAGCCTTGCATAACTTCATTGCCAAAGAGAGCCCTAGACCAAGACCATGTCAATCGATGTTAATTTATCGGGAGTGTGTGTGTGTGGGTGTGTGTGACACAAATTGGCACAACAGGCTTAGCCGTGATTGTGTGTCTGTGTGCTGGAGTTATGCAAACTGGCTGCCCCAACGACAACGCCTGCTCTGACAAAGCACGTGCGCCATGTGCAGGTTATTAATCAACAAGGATATAGAGCACACCGTGCAGCAGTTCAGCTAGGACGAGACCACACCAGGACCAGTGCTGGACAACGTGTATGCCACAGTTGTTGCGTGTACCATAAATGCAATGTATGCGGCTTATAACGACACAGGACAACACAATACAAGCACAAACCAAACGCAGCTTAACAGCTTTTGAAAACCGCTCCACCTCCTGCCGACAATGAATGACAATTGTCCTGTAGTTTTTGGCATTCCAACAGCCCTTTGGTCTAAATAGTATAAGTGTATGTAGTATGTGTAGGTATAAGTGTGTGTGCGTGCCACGACGCCATTTGCATATTTGCGTAAAGTATTTTGCATGGCAAACAAAAGCTCATTATTACGTTGACACGTCTACAAAATGAAAATTCTCTCTCGTAAAACTGACAATTATATAATATGTTAAACAAGATTTGGGCTTTGTCAGGCTTTAAGCCAAGTAAATTTGGTAATTAGACAAAAAGACAACTATTATGGCTGTTCGGGCAGTTTTTGGTAGCATACTTTACAGGGTGGTTTGAACAAGGCTTAAGCTCAAAGGTAAAGCTGAGCGTAGCTGAATGCGTACTACGTGGCGTATGCGTAATTTTTGTGGAATTTGTGAAAACAGAGACGTTATTTTGATGGTTTAATTTTAATTAAGCATAGACAAGTTGAAAGAGATCTAGCTTGATTTAACAATTTTCCCTTTCCATTTGTTCTAAAAATAGGCATATTGAATGCATACATGGCGTATACGTATTTTTAGTTGCATTTGGAGCAATGGAGCTTAAGATAGACTTCCTTGTAAAGAATACATGTATAATTGGAAAGTTTAAAGAGAACGTGTTTGATTTGAGAACGGTCCATTTTCATATGTTCCAAAATAAGCCAGGCAGATAGCATACTTTACAGGGCTTAATGAATAATAATGGCGTATACGTATTTTTTTCTATTTATTAAGCCGGTATCGAAAATGAGCTTGGAATAGAATTTTTTGTAAAGAAAACAAATATAATAGGCAAGTTTAAAGAAATCAAGTTTTATTTAAGAATGATCCACTTCCAAATGTTCCTTAATAGGGGAGGTAGTTAGCATACTTTACAGGGTATAGCAAAACTGAACGCAAACATGGCGTATGCGTAATTTTTTTTTTAATTTATTAAAGGTATTTATTTTTAATTTAAAACTTTATTGCTGTTGCAAAAATTGAGTTTAAGATTGATAGAAGGTTGCTTTTCCATTTGTTCCATATTAAGGCAGGCAAGCATCATATTTTACAGCTGGCTTCAATAAAATTTACATTCAAAAATGAAGCTTTTCGAAACTGAATGCCTACATGGCGTATACGATATTTTTGATAAATTTATTAAATATGCTTTTTTAATACTTATGACCTTATCGCTGTTTTCAAAATTCAGTTTGAGATTGAATTTTTTTTTTGTAAAGAAACAAGAAATATCTTAAACAAATTTACTTCAATTAAGAATGTTCCATTTCCGTTTGTTTTAAAATGTTCCATTTGTTTTGGGAACGACAGGAATTTTATTCTTTGGACTTTTGAGTATAAGAAAAAAACTGAGCTAGCATTGGGCCCAAAATGTGGCAACCCGAATGGCATTAGAAGGAAGAATGAGATGCCGCGAAGAGCAGCCATTTTAATTAGTATTTATTTTGGTAATTTATTTCCTATTGTTATAAAGTCGGGATGGTATTTATTTTGGTATTTTTACAAGTTTCTTTAGGATTTAAATAGCTAAGTGAGTTTGGAAGAATATTTATAAATTCTCATATTTTATGCCATTATATACATGCGCAGAAGCATGGGTTGTGCCACGGACAGATGCAGCTGCTCTTGGGGTGTTTGAGAGGAAAATTCTACGCAAAATCTTCGGTCCCGTACGTTTTGAGGAAGGCTATCGCATACGGATGAACCTCGAGCTGTACGAGCTCTACGCCGACATGGATGTTGTCCAGCGCATCACAATACGTATGGATAATGATGCTCCAGCGAAAAAGGTATTCAAAGCGAAAGCCGACGAAGGAAGACGGAGGGGACCACCACGACTCCGATGGAGAGATCAAGTGGAGGAGAACCTATCCTCGCGTGAAAAGCAGAGGCGCCTGGCGAGAGCTGCTGAGGTCGGCCGTAACCTGAGAGCGGGTTGCAATGGCCATACGATGATGATATGCATTGTGACAAAAAAGTTTCCGAAATTCGATATTCTTCGATATTCGTGGTGTGGTGCATCATGAATACGTTCCAGAGGTACAAACGGTCAATAAGGAGTATTATGTGACTGTTTTGAGGCGTTTACGTGAACGGGTTCATCGTATTCGGCCGGAATTGTAGGCAATAAGTGGATTTTGCATCTCATCGAGCCACAATTGTGAACGCATTTAAGGCAAAACACACGATAAATACCGTGCAGTCCAGATCTGGCCCGGTGTGAATTTTTACTTTTTCCAAAACTAAAATTGCCACTCCGAGGAACCAATTTTGACTCCGTACCGACCATAAAACAGAATACGAAGGCTCTCGTCGCCTATAAAAATGTTTCGAAGATTAGAAGAATTTGGCACGTTGGCATATGTATATTGCTTCAGAAGGGGCATATTTTGAAGGAGACTAAATAAATATTGAAGAAGATTAACTATTTTGCGTTTTGTTTTGGAAATTCCGGAATTTTTAGTCGCAATGTATATTTATTATAATTTAATAACTCCATAGAAAATCGATTGATTAGTTTAGAATTCGAAATGCCGAAGATTTAATGAATAAAATTACATTGAAACATATTAATTTATGTCATTTTTATATAATGATTCCGAATTGTAGATGATTAAGTAAGAGCAGACTTAGCAGTATTAAGTTCTCTTAATAACATATAAAACCAATCATTTTTATATAAGCCGACAAGCACCAAGTACATCTTTATAGAAACCAGACTTGTGCATAACTTGCCTCAATTATCCTGCCAACGCCTCCTTGTAACAAATCTAAGCATCATCAATAAAAAAAATTCTTAATGAAAACATTACGCAAACAGTTTATAAGCTTAAATTACCAATTCATCACCAAATAATAAACGTTCATAATCAACAAACTGAATTAAGCCAAAAAGCAGCAATAACAAAGCGTTACAGATCTTCCTTTTTTTTTTTGTTACAAAAAATTTCCAAGTCTAGGCGAGATTTAATTAAAAGCTGTACTCAATTAAAATGACACATTTTGGACGACAGCTACAATAAACCCGGCCAAAAGAAAAAAAAATAACTCAAGTGGCAGCTCATTATGTTACTTTGGGGCGCACAAAAAGTTGAGTCCCAAAAAGGCGCAAAAAAAATGACAAAATAAAAATAATGTCAAAATTTATCATAATTTATAAGGCCGAGCACATAACTGACACGGACAACAGGGACCAGGACCAGGACCAGAGCGCGAGTCGTGCCATACAATTCATTAAAAATCATTAATAATAAAATAATGAATCCCAAAGGCAAACCAAACGGAGCTAAACTTTTGGAGCAGCCAAAAGCTAAGCTACAATGACATAACATTTTTGACACACTGTAACAGTGTGCTGGAAGAAAAAAATATGTTTTAATGCTCGATAAGCTCACTCACGTGGCACTTGGCAAGTTAGCAGTGCTCCAACTTGGCTTAATCACTTTAAAGTGGGTCAACCAAAAGCAGGCAAGTTTTGATGACTCTTTGGCTTAGATTGGCTGCTGAGAGATGTGGCCTAGTAAAGCAGAGCGGCGTGTAATAAATTGCATTTGTCTGTCTGAACAAGTTGGCAAGTTTTTTTTTTCCAGTTTTTTTCCAGGAGCAGCCACTCCTGGAGCCAACCATGTTAGCATAAAAATGCCAACTCATATGTCGGGTTGGCGTTTAGTGCCTCTGCAGACGGACAGAACAAAGAGCGGAACAGCACACACATACACAGATATGTTGCCCCTTATAGCCTTGTCAGAGTTGGCCACATAGTCATGGTCATAAAGTGCGGCATGCGGAAATAACGCTCAGCTCAGGCGAAGGAAATTAGAAAATACCACGACAGCTGACAGACTCATGCAACACAAATCAGCTTATGTGTATACTTATATGGGTGACTGTGGATTGCGGTTTACTCTTGCAGCATTTGTTTTTGTTGCTGGTAACGTTTGGATGTTGTTGCAAGTGGTTGCTCTACATATGTTGCAGGGTATGCTGAGTGCAGCAAGTTGTTTGTAATAAAGTTTGGATCATACTGAAGACTAGGAACAGCACACAGAAGAAGACTAGAACATTGGAATTCAAAAACAGGATACTTCTAGAAGCTTGGAACTTTTTAAAAACAATGACGCATCATGATCATAGTGAACTAAATCTATCAAGTTTTTTTGGGATCGTATCCTAATTTAGTTCTTCAAAAATACTATTCCAAATATCCCAAAAGCTCTAGGATCATATAAGCAACAGTCTGAGGACATAGGAAAATAAATTAAATTTTTTTAAATTTTTTAAAATTTTTTCAATTTCTAGAGTATCTAACCAATTTACTATGACTTTGCACCATATTTGCCGCCATTTTCTTTTGTGTCAGCCATTTTCACAACTTTTTAAATTTACGACTTGGTAGAAAAAAAAGCTACACAAAAATGTTCAAACAAACAATAAATAAATGCTTTTTTGTTTCTTTTTTTCTTTGTTCAATTTGTAGTAAATTTAAAGTCAATAGTCAATTTAAGTCATTGACAAAAAAGACGCCATCATTTTGCGCTTGTTTATTTTTGTTAAGAGCTCCGAAAAGTATGCTTTAGAAAACTTGACTGATTGAACAAAAAAAAAAGCGTGACTTCATTTTTCTGACATCTCTTTTTCTTTTGCTTGTTTCTGCTGTTTTTATTGAAGCTAAGCTAAGCGAAACTAGTAAACAGCGAAAAAATAAAAATAAAAAGAAATGAAATAGCATAAAACAAAAAAAAAAGAGAAAAAACGGCAAAGAATTGGCAATGTTTAATTAAATTCAAACAGAAATAAAAAGGAATCGAAACCGAAGAGCGCAAAAGAATTTAATTAAACTTTTTTCGGTCTTTTATGTTTTGCAGTCAACGCATTTTAATTAGTTTTTTTTTTGTTTTTTGAGAGAGAGAATTGAGCAACTTTTTGAGTAGACTTTATTATATATAAATTTATATGTACACTGAGCAAAAATCTAGTAAGGATATCTAGAAAGAAAAAAAATCAAAAAAATGAACAAAATTTAAGTTGGATAAGTAAAAAAAACTCAAAATCAGATATCTCCTCAAAAAAAATGTTGAGTTTGAAATCCATAAAAAAAAGTCCATCTTTGCGCCAGAAGCAAATAAGATATGTTTAGAAATTTTAAAAAATGTTGGTATCCTCAACATGTTTAACTCTTTGCTGTTGTAAGGTGGCATACTAAAACCGAAAATGCAGTCTATAAATTTAAGTTCGGAATAGAATTATTCTCAAAAATTTGCTGAAAACGTCGAAAAATTGCATATAAATGGATAAAAGTTTAGAAATTTAAAAAAATTTTGGTATCCTCAACATGTTTAACTTATTTCCGTAGTAAAACCGGAAATGAAGTCTTTTTACGTTCGAAATAGAATTATTGAAAGTGTCGAAAAATTTCATATAAATGGATAAATAACGACCGAACCGTAAATTTTACTAAAAAAAAATCGGTCTGTTTAGTTTAACCAGAGATATTTGTTTTTAGGTAGAGATACTTTTATTAAATTCGGACAAGTAAATTTTCGAAATATCTGAGATCCTGTCCATAAAAAAATTTTTAGACATAATTTTCGGTTTTAGCGTGCTATTTTATAATAGAATCGGGTTACACATTTTGAGGATACATTTTACTATAAACTAGTGTAATCAAATATATATATTAATGACTATTTTCTAACAAATTGAATACTAATTTTTTTTAAAGAAATAAAATATTTTTAATTTTCTAATAGAAGTTGAAATTTTATAAAAAATTATAGTTGGCACATAGGCGAATGCGTTATATTTAGACTATACATGAGAGTCTGAACATCAGGAGACCAGAAATAAGAGAAACTCTTTCAAATCGAGTCTATTTTTGCAGTTGTCTTGATATTTCCTTCTTAAAATCATATTGCGATTATTTGCGATATATATAGTATGGTTATGACGATGATTTCTCGTGTTTTATCCATAGAAACTAAAGCTGATATTTTAAAATTGTGCAATTATTTGATATTGAAATGATTTCATATTGGAAGTGGGCGTGATAGAAGAAAAAATAAACTGGATTCGGCTCGACATATAAAGACTTCAAATGCTAGGTTTGGTTATCCTAGCTCTCATAGTTTCTTCTATATGACTTTCTCTTGGCCTGCTCACCATATTGGAGTCAACTTTCGAGAATCTGCTTCATCTCTTTTGTTAAACTTAATATACGGACTATAAATGTTCGTTATATAGACAAAATCATGGGAGAGGCATTGCTTGAAGCGAGATTTGACTACTTTTTATTATGATAAATTATACAATATATTTTTTTGAAACTATTCTAATAGAATCAAGCCATATATTTTTAGAAATTGTTTCCAGAAGTTGGTTTTTAAACAAATATTGTATCTATTTCGAAATTCATAAACGTCTCAGAATGTCTATATAGCCGTTTGACTTGTACAGACTATAAAAGGTATTAGGATCGAGACATACATTATTTGAAATTGCTTCCAGAAGATGTTCCCTAACTTATATGCCATTGGACTTTTTGAGAGCTCTAAGCCGCGAAGGGGGTAAAATAAAATCACTTGGGTCGTAGTACACTCATTACAAATAATAATTAGTAATAATAATATAATAATATTCAAATTTGAAATTTTATGTTGTTCTTCAAATTGTAACTTTAGAAATTGCAAATATTTTGCACTAAGAGACGTTTGTGGTTCAGAGCTTAAATTTCCTTTAATATTCGATGATAGCTAAAAATTAAAAAAAATGTAATAAAAATATTTACTTTAAGTCAAGATAAAAATATTTACTTTATCCTATATATGCAAATCCTTACAAATTCGAAATCCTATATATTTGGAAGAAATACTCGTAGAGACCATCACCGTCAATAAAAAGAACATCATAAAACTCATCTAGACTTAATATAAGCAAATAATGTATAACTTTCATATCATAAGAATTTATAACAAGTTTTAACCAGCTTGAAGGCCTAAGTTGGTTCGGCAACAAACTTTTTTTAAAACTTAGAATAAACTTCTTTTTTATAATTATTTAAATAAATAAATCAAGCTAACTTTATGTTATAAATTTTTCATAAACAGATCTGATTTATTTCCAAGCAACTTGCTCGTTTATTTCTCGCAGTGCATCAACGCTCTAGAACAAATCAAAAGTATTCGCCAACAATTGACGCAACGTTCGTTGGCGCTTATGTGTGTGTGTGTGCATGAGTGCTCGTGTCTATGTGTGAGTGAACGCGTCAAAAAAAAAACTTTGGAACAAATGCCGCTTACATGACAAACACACGCACAACGCAGCAACAACAACAGCAACAACAAAAAAGGTGTTGGCATTAAAATTTCATGCACATAAACAAATGAGTTTTCAACGCCAAAACAACAGTCACGCACGCACACACACAGATACAATTACACACTCACACTCAGCTATACTTACGCTCACTCAGTTACACACACTCACTCAAACATATACATGCTCACAGTTACATATAGCTTTTGATTATGCAAGCCTTGGACAACGTTCTCATCTACCAGCCGGACGGAGTCCTGACAGTTGCCAAGAGAAATAAGAGAAATGTTATATGTATAATTCCTTTTTTTTTGTGAATTTTTTTTTTTTTTATAATGTTTATAACACGCCTTGGCGTGGAAATGCCAACCAAATGGAAAGAGTGGCAGGGCCGCCACTCCGACAGTGACAGACGCTGTGGCGCACTGAAAAGTATGCCACCAAAATATGTACATATATACATATACTGCTATGTACATACCTACATAAATACTATATACTTATGTTGGAAAAAAATGTAGCCAGTCCGTTGGATGACCATAAAAAGCACAAAGCAGAAAAACGCAGCGCAAATAAAATACTTTACATTGCTCTTTAAGAAAAAAAATGAAATTCTGCTACACAAATACAAACAAACACAATTCCACAAACCAGACCGAATTGTAATATGCATAACGAATGAGAGGGAGAGGTAAAGGGAGTAGGCAGAGAGCGGGTACGAGGTTTGATTAAAAAGTTATGAATTGCATAAATTCTTAGCTTGTTATGTAGGTAGGACAGGACCCTCTACAGCTGGCCCACAATAAACGGACAGTAAATAAGTCGTAAAGTTAAGACGCTAAGCGGCTGACCTTTTGGCCATTTGGACAGCCATATTTTATTGGAATTTGGTGTAAGGGGTTTTTGGTTTTCCATTAAGCCTGGCTGTAAACATTTTTTTTTCTTTTCTTAACAGGAAATAACAAGAGTCCTTAGAACGGGCACATTGCAGGTGAAAGCAAGACGAAGTCTTTGAAAAACCTTAATTTTACCATCGACAAAAACTTTCGCCAATGTGTTGTGATGACGTAGAAGAAGCTCACTAGTAACAGGCACAGTAGTAGATAACCAACACGGCCTACAGGGCCATAGAAAGAAAATCCGGGCCAAGGGGGTTAATGTGTTGGCCCTTCTATTTACGACAGTAGGGATAATCCCTCCTTTCCTCCCCCGATGGGCCAGCACAAAGGCGCTGCAAGACATTGTCTTAAAACTTTTTAAGCAATAGTCATTGAAGAGATATCTTGTTAAGCTTTTTTGATGACGTAGAAAGTGTTGACTTGCTTTTAGATAAAAGTTTTCAACCTCAGGTCGTGAAGCAAGGTAACGTTTCTCAAAGATTTGAGTTGTAACTATTTTTTATTTCGAAAAATTTTCACAAAAAAAAATAATAATTAGAAAAATACCATCTCAATAAAATGAAATTATAATAAAATTCTATTTAAGGGTACCAAAGTCAAATCATTGGCCTTGGAAATTAAAGAGCAACGGAAATGTCATCTTCTAGTTAAAGATTTGAGAATTTATCAAAAGAATTTCAACAATTTGTTTTCACAAAATAGCATTGAAGTCATTGTAAAAGAACTTTAAGTCTCTTAGAACGAACAATATATTCTTCCAGTAAAAAAATTGTCATTTATCATAAAATATTGAAATGTAGAAAAAGTTTATAATAATGAACGAAAAATGAAACTGTCATCTTTTGTACTTGTAGGTTTCAAAGTTATTAAGAACAATTTATTCTTTCAGTTGAAGAATTGTCTTTTATTATAAAAAATCGACAATCATCGGCATCTAGAAAAAATGTAATTATAATGAAAGAAAATCGGAAATGTAATCTTCTACTTGGAGATTTGAAGTTTTTTATAAAAAATACAAAATTTTACAAGAAAATTGCATTGAAGTCATCGCAACAGAATATTAAGTCTTTTAGAAGAATACTGTATTCTTCAAATGGAAGAAATGGTATTAATCATAAGAAATCTTAATTTGGTCAAAAATAGCATTGAAATCATAATCTCAAAAGATCATACAAAAACAATGGAGTTCTATAATCGATTATAAAACTAAATTTTTCCAGTTAAAGAATTGCTATTTATCATACAAAAATGGACATTCATCGGCATCAAAAAAAGTTACGATTATGATTGAAACACGGAGCTCTCATCTTCTAGTTGAAAATGTGAAATTTAATAATATCAAGAATATTAACTCTTAAAAGAATACAGCATTCTTCTAGCTTAAGAATTAACATTTATCTTTTCTACGATTCCTTTGGTCAAAAATAGCTTTAACATCACCATCTCAAAAGAACTTACTCTGATTTAAAAAAACTCAAGAGTTTTATAATCGATTATAAAACTATATTCTTCTAGTTGAACAATTGGTACTTATAATATAGAAGCCTAGTTTGGTCGAAAATCGCAACTCAAATTATATTCTTTTTATGATAATTATGAAGTTTTTTTAATCGTTTAAGATTTAAGACATAATTATTCGCGGTCATTGTTGCCACCCAAAGCCCCAAAATCTGATCTGAAAAATGAAAATTTGTATCTGGAACTTGGCACGGACTCTTCCTATATTTTTCTTGACATGATCGGAACACCAAATCTAAAATCTGCCATAGGAATTATTGCCCAAAAATAGCGTCCTTGCAAAAATTTAAAATATATATGAATAAAAATAAATAGATTTTTGACTTTAATAAGCTTCCTCGAACTATTGCATGGGCTTCAATAAGCTTGATAATTAATTATTAATTTTTTTAAATCTTCAGTAATTTTCATCATGGAATAAAAATCTTATACGATAAAGTTGTGGATAATTTTAATTCTAGAGACTATTTAAAGGATATTTTTCGTAGCATAGCATTGTCAGCTTCCATAAAAACTTATCTATTCTATACAATTCCAAATTGAAAATATTTGCGTTGATTTCCGTTTTCGATATAATAAATAATATAATATAGACAAGTCTATCCGTCGTTTCGCTCCTTAATATAAAAACATTTGTTTTCTCAGTACATTTGTTTTGTTTTTAGCTTTCTCTATATTTGCTGGCTTCATTTCATGCGAACAATTTTTAAACCCTCCATAATATAAAAACATTGCTTTATCTAGCAGGTACTTATTTGCGTATTTTCTATTATTTTCTGGCTTTCAATCATATATTTGCTGGCGTTCCTACTTCCGCTGTAACAAATTTTTTATCATAGACTCACTCTTATTCGACTGAAGCAGGTATAGCTCCATCTAGCGTGGCAACTTCTTGTTTTAGGCGTATTTTCTATTGTTTTCTGCTTCACTATTGAAACTCATGGTGTTTTTACTTCCTCTGTAGCACAATTTTTTTATCGTACAATATCTTATTCCGATTTAAGCAGGTATAGCGTCCTATAGCGTGATCATTTTCTATTCTCATAAACTTTATTAAGTCGGTCAATACTGAAAACATTTCATTTACTTTATCTTTTGAACTCTTGCATTATTTAGAACGTCTGACATCACTTTCTTTATTACTTTCTCTGTCGCACACATTCCTAGAATATATAGTCCTGATCGAAGCAGAAGACAGCGCCATATATCGTCACAACCATCTTCTTTTATAAATGTCTTTAAATGGGCCAATCCTGACCATATTACCTTACTTTATTTTTCAGAACTTTTGCCTTATTAAGCACCTTTTTTGCCCATCTCCTGCCATTATAAAAGCAAATTAAAGTTAAAATAAACGTTATTTTTATACCCTATAAACACCCATAGTTATGGGTAGTTACCTTACCCTAACTTACCCCTAGCAACCACTTTTTTCTACTTAAAATCATTCGCTTCCATGAATGTTGCACTTACTTTATTTAAACATCTGATATCTGTGATACTCGAGTAGCTTGAATTACTCGATTTCAAGTGCAAGTTAATCTCAACTTTTATACAGAACTGTTGCTATTGAAAGTGCACCCATCTACCCCGCCTTCTACCCCCTCCTACCACGCCCACTTAACCATTTCGAGTAGAGTTTGCCTTTAAAAACTCTTTCAGGCATATTAAAACTGGAAATTGAGTTGAGTTGGCACTTAACGAAAGTTGCCTTTGATGCGCGATTTGCGTGAACAAGTCCGAGGAGGTTCACTCAATTAAAACATTTTAGTTTAATTAACTAATTTGAACTTTGGCAAAAAGAGAACTTACCCCGCCGCGTCCGCCGGAACCTTCAATGGGTTCATCATCGATATAGAATTCATCTTTGGTGGCTAACGTTGATGATGGCGCTGCTGGCAAAGATTTCACGGATTTCTGCAAATAGAAGATGGACAACAAAATTAAAAGTTGGCTAAAATAAAAAAAAAAAACACGCCAAAGGCGGAGCTATGGCATGTTAAGGTAAGATATGTACATATGTATGTTTGTGTGTGCGAAATAAAAAAAAACGTGGAAAACTTTTAATTTGCGCCCAACTTTATTTGAAATGCAAATATTTTCATTTCATTAATTGGAAAAATAAAACATAAAATGAGAAGAAGGCACGGTGAGAAATATATTCAAAGCGTAAAATATTTCTAAGCCAAGAACTTGGCGCAAGTCAAACTAGTCCAAAGTTTTGGCACGGACCGAATCACTAATGAAATCACAACGACTTTAGCTGCCCAAAAATGCAGCACAAAAACTTAGGAGAATCTTTTCTTTTTGAAGGGTAACTGAATAAACTTGATTAAAAATAAAAATTAGCTTTGTTTGTTTTAATGACGTCATTTAATTAAAAGTGAGAAATAATAAAAAATTAAAAACAATTTTAAGATGCCGTAAAGGCGGCAAAAATTGTGTAAGTGTATTAAATTTAATTTTTATAAGTTTTGGAACTTATTATAAATTTTAAAAATTAGTTTAAAAAAAGGATATTTAGTAATTTCACAAAAATCCGGTAGGAGCAAGTTTTTGGAACATTTTTAAGTCGGGTGTGACTTATCATCACCATTAGAAACTATAAATCACTATCGAAATTTGTATGAAGCCAAAAAATCTGTGCATACTTCGAGGATATCAAAAAAATATTTGTAGAAAACAAAAAAAAAAAGTTGGAAACAAGTTTTTGGGGTATTTTTCTACGTTCAAGTAATGACGCCATCATCTTTATTGAGGAGTAGAAATCGCATTTAAAAAGTATATCGAGCCAAAATATTGATACTTATTTCGAAAATTCCTGATGAAAAATAGTCGGAGAAAAATTGTAGAAAACAAGTTTTTGGGTCACTTTTATGTTTGAGTTTACGTCATCATCTATATTAAGGATTAGAAATCCAAACCGAACATTGTATTAAGTTTGGTCTACTACTTTTCGAAGGTTCCTGGGAAAGAACAGAAGTTTTTTTTTAAGCTAAGTCGCTCGAATTCTCCAACAGAACTGTTTAGATTTTTGTTGATTATGTATGGGCTGAATTCAAATAAAGACTTGAAATAATGGAATTTTTTTTATTTAAGTTTATAACGAAAATTCGTACGAAAACTTATTTTTGCGTAGTTGGCTCATTTCAAAGTTAAAATAATTATAATTGAAATTTATTTTAAGTTTATAGATTTTGGAGAATAACGAAATAAAAATCGCAGCTGAATTCTGAATTGAGCTTAAAATTTAATACTTTTCCGAAGATGCAAGGGACACAACTGAAGTGTTTTTTTAAGCTACCTCGCTCGAATTCTCAAATAGAACTATTTAGAAATATGTTAATATTTTTTGCTAAATTCGAAAAAAGATTGGAAATAATAGATCTTTTATTAGTGCGTACCAAAACTACTCTTGGGCGAGTTTAGCTTATTTAAAATTCAATTCAAAATAACTCATTGCGGAGTCGTACGATAACGTCATTTTGGAGGAATTCTAATTTTAATCTTTAAATAAATATATTTTAAAACCCAGATTTAGGGCAAGTCAAAAAGGTTCTAAGACCAGTACGAACCGAAAACGAATTCTGAATTGGTATTAATTAAAAGGTTTTTAGCAGTAGAAATCTGAATCGAATTAAGTCATGGTGCTACAAATTTCTCCATACTTAGGGAATTCGTGAAAAATATAGGCAGAAGGCTTGTGTTTACAAATATGACTGTTCCGGACTTGCTTTTGAATAAGTCAATAAGGTTATCCAAGCGATACCTAGATTGGGCAATTGAAAATTGAAGATGGTTCTGATGGGAAATTCTTTGAAGGGTGCAATATCGATTTTGATTAATAATCTTGTATTTTGGATTCTCTGAATAAATTCCGGAAACTTTTTGGTGGTAAACTGAAACCAAATAAGCTTCGGCCCGAAAACTATTCCTATAAAAAATTTTACTAAATGGGAATGGCTTAGACTTTTACGCGTTACCTTCAACAACATAGAAAATAATTTTATTTCCATAACTGCATCTAAGACTTTTGTGAATTTATAATTTCTTTAAAATAACTCCAATTAGCTCTTCCATGCGATAAAAAAGGTTTTATTATCGAAAAGGTTTTTGGAGCGTAGACTTGGAATCTAAATACTCTTGGGAAATTCAAACTTCTCATTACTCTGTGGATTTGGAGGATCTGCCTTAATGTTTAGCGAAGCGGCATAAATCTCAGTTCAGCTAAGGGTTGAAATTTAAGTTAATAATGGGGAATTGCTTGGACCCGTCATGTATCCCATAACCCCCAGATCATAGAAAATAATATAATTTTCATAAATAAATCTTGGACTTCTGGGGATATCTGATATCTGAAACAACTATCATACGGAAAGGAGTTCAAAATGGTGATTGAGGAGTAGTAGTAATCGGAATCAAACGATGACAATCATAACCGGACCTAAAAACTTTCGTTAGTTTTCTGTTTCAAAATAGTAAGTGAGGAGTAGTAATCGTAACTAGATTTGAAATCAGAACTTAGACCTTTCGATAACTTTATGTTTCCGCTAAAAGAAAGATCTAGAAATAAAGTCTGGCATTGACTTTAGGGATACATTTAAGAATTGTTAAAATTAATTTAATTTTAATAACTTGGTTCTTCTGTGACCATCAAATCATTGAAGAGTTATTTTGAAGCAGAAATATTCAGAGTCGTAAAAATTAATTTAATTTCACTAACTTGGTTCTGCTGTGATTATACCGAATCACTACAAAACCTATTTCGTAGCAGAAATTTAATACGCACTCCGTATTACCACCTTTAAGCTTTGCACAAACGATTTCCACGTTCCACGTGTAATCACTTGTGGGTCTTTAACCCTTTAATGACGCCCAGTTTGCCTTTGGGCTCACACATACAAACATTAGGCCATGTGCACACACACACATATGTATGCATACTAGCCTACTTTCCAGCCTTTTGCACATCAATAACTTTTGCATTGGCAGCTGTCAGCGCCAGGTCCATAAACGCCGCATGGCCTCTGACCGCAACAATTTACAACGCAGGGAAGCTCATTTCTGATGCAACCGCATAAAGCAATTAATTAAGCAGAATGCAAATATGGAAATGTCATACAACATGGACTCCTCCGCTCCCCCCGCCCCAAGAGCTGCGTAGTTACCCCTCAATGCACACAATACAATAAATGTATTTTTAATGATGCAATGGAAATCAATAAAAAGAGGAAATTTTCAAAATAAGTAAGTACTCTGATGTTGGGTGTGGCCTGGTCCTGGTCCTGTTCCTGCTCCGGGCCTTTAGCTTGTGGACAACTTTACGAGCCGACAAAAGCATTGTATGTAAGTGCTTGCAACATGGTTGGCCAGCCCACTAGGTTGCGCCACTTGCATAATTAATGCCTTACATCAGCGCCAGAGTCTCTGGGAAATCTCTGATGACGGGTTTCGAAGGTTTTCCGTCCGTTGTCGTCGTGTTGCCACGACACGGGTTTATGGTCGCACATAAAAAACTGTCAGTGCTATCTGCCTCATTAATAGCGAGAAGCAGCTGCACAGTTGCATGCTACATGCTGCAGGCTTAAGTGCAGATTGATGAAGATTTTCAAGTAAAGTTTATGGCAGCCCTGTGTTGACAGTGTGACCAGCGCAGCAGCAAAGCCTTCTGGTAAAACCTGCAGCACGTTGCATACAAAAAAAGCATAAATAGCTATAAGACCTTCATGCTGTCAAAAGTTTTCGGAACCATAAACCAATTTTTATAATTCCTCTTCCTTTTTTTCATTCTTTGATTTTCTTAAGCTTAAGCTTAAATTGCATTTACGAAAAACTTGTGACGTCAAGTCAAAATCACAAAGTGACTGCAGCAAAAAACTTGGCGCACGAACGATAAGCAAAATCTACAGAAAACAAAATAAGTGCAGCAAGGTATACGAAGCTGGGATGCTCTATAACAATTTTGTGAAAAAAATAGGTACTTTACACAATTTAGAACGTAATTTTTTAGCTTTGAAAATAGCATAAAGTATACATTGCTTCCGTTGTTGGAAATTTTAAATTTGAATTTAATTCAATTTTTATGTGATAAGATTCTTCAGAAAATTTTTTAGATATCCTTAACTTTTAAAGTCTAATTGACTGCGTACGTTGGTCTTAAAAAAATGTCAACATAGTTTTGTTTATAAGGCTCACTTAGGATACATACTTCATTTGTTAACTCCAGCTCATATAGAAAAAAATTAGTAATCTGAACAAGAATTTAAAAAAAATTATTTTAAATAAAAATTAAAAAAAAAAATTAAAATATAAAAATAAAATAAATAAATTAAAAATATGAAAATAAAAATTAAAAAGAAAAAAATTTAAAAAAATAAATAAATTAAAAACATGAAAATAAAAATTATAAAAAAAAACACAAATTATTATAACATAAAAATTGAAAATTATAAAAATTAAAAATTTGAAAACAAATATGAATAGCTGAAAATAAGTATTATAAAAAAAGAAAAATTATAGTTGCATAAAAAAAATTATAAAAACAAGAATTATAAAAATGTGAAAATTATAAAATAAAGTACATAAATTTAAAAAGAAAAAATTTTAAATAGAAATTAAAAACAAAATTAAAATAAAAATATTATGAATATAAAAATAAAAATTATAAAAAAAAACAAAAATAATTACATAAAAAATTATACAAAATTTCAAAATAAATATGAAAAATATAAAATATGAAAAAATATGAAATAAGCAAAAAATTATAAAATAAAAAAAAAAGATAAACAAAAAATAATAAAAATAAAAAAATTATAAAAAAAAATTATTAAAAAAATAATTACAAAGCACATTGAAAACTCTCATTAATTTATTGTACATAATTAAAAAAAATATAAAAGGTATAATTTTAAATAATTACATTAATAAATAAAAAAGTTTAGTATTTTTTGGTTATCAAAGCTCAAAGAACGCAAAAATTCATAAAATTTTATTTAAGAAACTTGCTTTTAAAATAAACAAAAATTATAAGAAAATAAAAATTATTACTTTAAATATAGAAAACTTTAATTAATTTATTGTACATATTTAAGAAAAAACAATTCAATATTTAAAATAAAATCAAATTATAAATAAAAAAAGTAAGATAAACAAAAAATAAAAAGAAATTATAAAAAAAATGATTAAAAAAAAAAAAAATTAAAAAACACATTGAAAACTCACATTTATTTATTGTACATAATTAAAAAAAATATATTTACGAAAAAAAAGTATAATTTTAAATAATTACGTTAATAGATAAAAAACTTTAGTATTTTTTGGTTATCAAAGCTCATAGAACGCAAAAATTCATAAAATTTTATTTAAGAAACTTGCTTTTAAAATAAACAAAAATTATAAGAAAATAAAAATTATTACTTTAAATATAGAAAACTTTAATTAATTTATTGTACATATTTAAGAAAAAACAATTCAATATTTAAAATAAAATCAAATTATAAAATAAAAAAAGTAAGATAAACAAAAAATAAATAATAATAATAAAAATAAAAAGAAATTATAAAAAAAATATATTAAAAAACACATTGAAAACTCTCA
This sequence comes from Chymomyza amoena, assembly GCA_037043745.1. Classification (NCBI taxonomy): domain Eukaryota; kingdom Metazoa; phylum Arthropoda; class Insecta; order Diptera; family Drosophilidae; genus Chymomyza; species Chymomyza amoena. Next base: position 21,588 of record JBAMAX010001721.1, on the reverse strand, counting down.
TCAATTTATTGTACGTAATTTAAAAAAATATATATTTACGAAAAAAAAGTTGAACTTTAAATAATTACGTTAATAGATAAAAAAGATTGGTATTTTTTGATTATCAAAGCTCATAGAATGCAAAAATTCATAAACTTTGATTTTAAAAACTTGCTTTTAAAATAAACAAAAATTATAAGTAAATAAAATTGCTTTAAATATTGAAAACTTTAATCAATTTTTTGTACATATTCAAGAAAAAACAATTTACCAAATTTAAATAATTAGTGAATAGATAAAAAAGATTAGTATTTTTATAGAACGGAAAAATTCCTAAAATTTGATAGCATAGTGGCTTTAAAAAAAAATTATTAAAAAAAATTATTAAAAAAAATTATTTAAAAAAATTCAATTAAAAACACATTGAAAACTCTCATAATTTATTTTTTGTACTTATTCTTTCAAAAAACGAATAAAAAAAAGTAAAAATTAAAAACAATGAAAAAAATTAAATACACATTAAAAACTCTTATAATTTATTTTTTGTACGTATTCCTTTTAAAAATATTTATCAAAAGAAAACCAAAAATTTAAATAATTGTGTCAAAAAAAATGAAGTTTGGTATATTTTGGTTATCAAAGCCCACAGAACAGACCTAAATTACCTAAAATTGTATTTATAAAACTTTTTACTCATTTTCTTTCAGTTGCCAAACTGAATGATGAACCTAATATGCCCCCTTTTACCTTTCCATAAAAGAGCTACCAAAGAGTTGAGTAAGTTGTTTTGCTCTTGGGCTAAACTGTCAGCTCCAACTGACGTTGTCATTCATTGTGTTTGTTGGCTGCCTCCTGACTTGCCCCATATTGTTGCATGCTGCTTGGCGCACCACAAACAGATGAAGAGCTCTGAATGTGGATAGATAGACAGACTGCCAGATAGATAGACAGACTACATAACTGCCTGTGGCTGCTCCTGTCTCGAAACTTGTGCCAAAGGTGTGAATAACCGTTGTGACGTCAGCGTCGCTGCAACCAAAGCCAAAAGCCAAAGGCAGCGTCATCTCTCATCCTCTTTACATCCTTGCAAAACTTGTTTAGTATTTTGCGCTCTTTTCTTTTTTTTTTTTGTGACGCGAATAAACTCGTTGCTCGTTGCTTTTATAAACTTTTGCGGCTCTCTCTTCACACACACACATACACCATACACACACTCTAATACAAGCGCATTTTTAAAGTTAAGCGCAAGTTCCTCGCTCTCTCTCTCTCTCTCTCTTTACCACACCTTCTTCTTTGGCTGTGCAAACAAAATGTGATTAACATGTCTTGACTGCAGCTCAATCCACTTAGCTCTTAAAACTTCCAACCTGGCAGGGTTTTGTTCTGAAATTTATTTGAGTTGAGCTGAGTCCTTTATGCCTTTATGCTTTTAAAAAGTATTTTAATAAAATAGTTTCTTGCATTTGCAATGAATATAAATTAAAAAGTTAGTGGCATCAAAGTTTTTTGCGTATATCCTGTGCGGGGTGTGTCTTTAAATGGCATTTATTTTTACAACCCTTTTAGATGGGGCCAAAGCGGTCTGATGTGTGCCATAAACTTTGCTGGATTAGCATTAATACTCCTAAGCTTAAGCAAAGGTTGGCCTAAGTATGTATAGTCTATGTTTGACTAGGACTCTCAAATTGGAAAACAATCAATTTCATTTAATTGGAAATTTTGGCTTTAGCAGGGTTTAATTAAATTTTCTTCGCTGGAAATGCCAAAAAGAGGAACAATCACAACACTTTTCTAGGTAAATAAAAATAATAAAAATATTATAAAAATAAATTTTTATTTTTAGTATGGAAATGAGAGAAGTAACACTTTGATAACTGATTTGTCTTTAAATGTATTGGCTGCTTATTTTTCTGTTATTTTAAAGCCGGTACGCTGCTAGAAAAAACGCTTACGAACAAAAACTTAATTGGAGTAGGGCTCATTATTAGTTATGAAATGATATAAGAAACAGTTTAATAACTCATTTGCCTTTAAATGATCGGTTGCTCTTATTTGATGGGTTTTTAAGGTCAGTACGCAGCTAGCAAAAACGCTTTCGAAAAAACGTAATTGGAGTTATGTTCATTTTTAGCATAGAAATAAGATAAGAATCACTTTGATAATTGATTTGCCTTTAAGCGATAGTTTAATAGCAACCTTTTTATATTTTACAGGCAGTATGCAGCTAGCAAAAACGTTATTGAACAAAAACTTAATTAAAGTTGTGTTAATTTATATTAAAAAAATGCGATAAGAAACAGTTTATTATCTCATTTAAGTTTAAGTGATTGGTTAATAGCAACCTTCTTCTATTTTAAAGCCTGTACGCAGCTAGGAAAAACTGTTTTGAACAAAAACTTAATTGGAGTTGTATTCATTTGAGATATATAAATGAGACAAGAAACAGTTTAATAGCTGATTTGCCTTGTAACGATTGGTTGTTTTCTTTGTTTCAGCTATTTTAAAGTCAGTACGCAACAAGGAAAAATCGCTTCCGAACAAAAACTTAATTGGAGTTGTGTAAATTTTTAATATAAAAATGAGATAAGAAACAGTCTAATAACTCATTTGCCTTTAAATGATCGGGTTATAGTAACCCTCTTATATTTTAAAGCCAGTACACAGCTAGTAAAAACGCTTTCAAACAAAAACTTAATTGAAGTTGTGTTAATTTTTAATATAAAAATGAGATAAAAACAGTTTGATAACTTATATGCCTTTAGACGATTGGTTAACAGCAACCTTCTTCTATTTTAAAGCCTGTACGCAGCTAGGAAAAACTGTTTTGAACAAAAACTTAATTGGAGTTGTATTCATTTGAGATATATAAATGAGACAAGAAACAGTTTAATAGCTGATTTGCCTTGTAACGATTGGTTGTTTTCTTTGTTTCAGCTATTTTAAAGTCAGTACGCAACAAGGAAAAATCGCTTCCGAACAAAAACTTAATTGGAGTTGTGTAAATTTTTAATATAAAAATGAGATAAGAAACAGTCTAATAACTCATTTGCCTTTAAATGATCGGGTTATAGTAACCCTCTTATATTTTAAAGCCAGTACACAGCTAGTAAAAACGCTTTCAAACAAAAACTTAATTGAAGTTGTGTTAATTTTTAATATAAAAATGAGATAAAAACAGTTTGATAACTTATATGCCTTTAGACGATTGGTTAACAGCAACCTTTTTCTGTTTTAAAGCCAGTACGCAGATACTACAAACGCTTTTGAACTATAATTTATTTGGATTTGTTTAATGAAAATTCCAGCGGATAGCTTCAGCAACTTTATCTCTAAGCTATTGACAATAAATAGTTAATAAAAAAATTGGTTTTTCCAATCTGCCTTTATATTGCCCCTAAAATTTACTGGAAGCATTTTAGTTTTGCTTGAGGTTACAATTTTCATTACAAATATAGGGCAACACTGTTTTATACGCAACTCTGCTTATTTGTTTTAAACTAAAATATGGGGACCAACTTTTGGTATAGTTTGTTTTCATTTCAAAGCATTTAGGGTTGCTGCGTACCAGAATTTAATTTAACTACTGAAAATCTTATCAACAAAGCCTTAAACTTAGTCAAATCGAAAAATTATCCTTACACTGATTACACATCTACCATATTCTCCCATATTTATTCATAACTTACTAATTTTATACCATTTTCCGTATAAATTTGATTTTCAATTAAGGATTCCAAGTAAAACAGTTCACAAGCTATTTACAATGCGAAATGCAAATTTTGAATGCATATTGCATTTGTTTTTTAATTAAATTTTAGTGTAATGATTGTTTTATATTTGTTTTTGCTTTGCTTCGGTTTGCTCTGTACTCAAATTCTTGTCTTGTGTTGTTAGCTTTCTGTGTTACCAAAAATAGTACATTTTTTTTTGTTTCCATCTCTTTTTCGATTTTACCCATTTTCATATGCATATTTTCTGCTACTTTTCCAAACTTTGCGTTTGACTGCGTTTTGTAATTGAAAATACCTCTCCTTTACCGTCTCTCTGCGTAGTACCGCTCTCTCTCCTCGTACTCTCTGCTGCTGCCATGATCCAAGTTGGTTTTGTTTTTCGTAATTTTCTGCTATGGTTAACAGCAAAATTTTCGTCTACAAGTTTTTCTTGTTACTGCAGGTTCTCTCTCTGCCTCTCTCACTATGTTTCTGTTTATACGAGTGCTGCATATGTTTGTGTAGAGCAAACGCATACAACAGCAAAATATACAATATGCTGTGTATATTATGTATAGCATACTTTTTGAGGCTTTGACTGTGTATGCATGAAAGTTTGTGTACCCTTTCGTGAGTAAGATGAAGATGTATATTAAGTGAGTGTAACATCACGAAGTAAAGTAGTGGGATTCTAAAGCGTATTTTCTGAACTTATTCGCAGCACAAATTAAATCGATTATCGATCAAAAATCGATTTAGCGATATTTTTTTAAAGTATGTTGAGGCGATCATTTATCAAAAAAAAATCATAAAAAGGGATCATTATGCTCCATTTTTTTGTACCTGCACTCAATTTTTTGATATTAGATCAATTTTTTGATATTTATTGGCTTTCAAAGCTTCCAACTTATTTTCCTTAAAGCTTAAATTTATTAAAGCCCAACCCATCTACATCTATGAGTAAAATTGTCTGATACTGATTAAACTTATTTCTTTCGGAAAAATGGTTATAAAAAGATATTTATTAATATAACGAATAATTTTTATCTTACAAGATTGTGAGATTACAAGGGATATTTAATCTTGAGAAAAGATTTTGATACCCATAAAATCCATTTTTACGTAATAAAAACTCAAAATAGGTAACTCATGATTAATATCTACAATGATTACGCTAGTTTACAGCAAAATGTAACCTCAATACTCGTTTTTTCCGTAAGTAAATTGCACGATAAAACCGAAAATGAAATCAGAAAATTTGTTCATGGAACTGGTTTCAAGATATTTGAAAAAAAAATCGCTTTTCGAAATTAAAAAAGGGACTCTACTTAAAGGCAAATACGAGGTGTGTTCAAAACGTAAGGGGACTTGAGCAATTTCGCGGGCAACGTATTTTCGATTATCGATTTTTTTGTTCTGTTGTGTTGGTACACTCTTCCCGAACATCTGTACCAAATTTCAAGTGAATGGCATTTTTTGTTTGGTTGTGAGAGGCGTAAAGGTTATAAGTGTTTTGCGTGCTCGGCGATTTTTTTCGGTCTTGGCTCTTCTGGCTGCTTCCATTGGGACGATTGGGCTTTGGTTTCGATATCATAACCATATACCCGCTGATTCGTCACAACTTATGACCCTTTTGGTCAAATCTGGGTCGACGTTGACGTCATTCAACAGCTCTTGAGCGATGCTCATGCGACGGTTCTTTGGCCAAAATTTAGCAATTTCGGAACAAACTTCGATGACACACGTCTCATGCCCAAAACGTTAGAAAAAATTTCATTGCACGACCCAAGCGTATCCGACATCCTCAGCTGCTTCTCTGATAGTGATTCGACGATTTTCCAAAACAATTTCTTCACTGCTTGAACGTTTTTTCGAAAATAATAATTCGAAAATGTTCGAAATATCGCAAAATATTTATATTTAAAAAATGTAAAAAAATAAATATATATTTTTAGGCTCATAGAGAATTATTCTCAACATTTTTCGAAAATTCGGATTACAAAAACCCTTTTGGATAAAAAAAAGTTACAGTTTCATTTTTCTATGGAAATGACATGGAAATGAATTTATATATTTTTATGACACTTTTTCCTAAAATTTATTGCCGAAAAACAAAAATGTACAATATATGCTTTACTCCATACAAAAATGATTAAAAAAACTCTGGATTAGGGTCTTGGGAATTTCGTTTGGATAAAGGTTCCTTTAGCTTATTTTCATGGTACTATTTCCATGAGAGAACCAGATTTTAGCCAAATAACTGAGTAGCGGCATTATCGTCTTATTAGATTGTATACCGGGAGCGATATCTAAAAGCTTGAATCTTGAAATTCTTAACAAGAAACGCTCAAAAAACTTTTACATTTCAAAAGATTTTATTTTTTATAAGAACGCCCGCACATGATGACATAAATTTCAAAGAAAAATATTTGTCGCGATATATTTTTTATTACGTGACGATTTTGGCAATATGTCTTCTACAAGCATCAATAAGGAATTTCGGCCAAAAAAAAAATTTAAAAAAAGGGAATAAAGCCAAAAAATTTTCCTTTGCTATTCTACTACAAAAAATATCAACGCAATCGGAGAAAAATTCAAAAAAATGGTAAAGATTCGCTGTGTAAGCTATCCCAAATGTTGAACGTTAAACTAAGCCAGTGGGACCAAATTGGGTATGAAACACAAATGCCTTTTATTCTTTTGAGATATCAACTCCCAATACTTCGAAACTCATTATCACCATATCCACCAAAACCTTTCCACATATAAATTGAATCATGATTTATGAGTTTTCATAATAATTTCCCCAATTAATTCCCAAAGCGCAACCAAATCCCATGCAAATTATGACAGTTACGATAAAGTACCCAAAAGTCGTTATGTTCCACTTCCTAAAACGTTCCACTTAATTTTAACTGCATTGCAATTTTTACAGTTAGTCAACCATTAGTAACGTTAAAATTTTCAACTAGCGACAATTTGTCCAACATAAAATTGAATTGCAGTTTTATAAATAAAACAATAACAATTTTGGGAGCTAGTGGGCGTGTCAGCATAAAAATGAAATATAAAACCAATGACAAATGGTATTTATTATGGCATACGAAATCTATATATGTTACTATACCGAAGGGAATTTTGTTTTTATTTTTTGGGGCTCCAGCGCTGACAAAACCAAACCCCAGCAATAAATCAATATAAATATTGACAGTTTTTTATGGTTAAGGGCGGCCCGGGGGCACACACGCTCATGTGTGCGCCAATTTTTATTTTTAACTATAAGCCAAACTAAACAATATAAATTTGAAAAAGAAAAATTCCATTTGTGAATCATTTTATGCGAAACGTTGTATGGGTAGGTAAATATTTTTCATTTTCATATGTCATTGTTTGCATTTGACAAATATTTGAAACAGCTTTGACTTTTTGCTAAAACGAATAATATATAAATAGTTTTAAAGCCAATGTTTAAACAATTTATTTTAATTTAATCCTGCTGTATATAAATCTGTTAAGGATTTAAGCATTTGCGCATAAAGTTTGTGAATAGTTCAAATATTTGCGAAGCCTCTTTGATGGGCAACCATTTTTTCGAATTTGACAAATGGCGATTTTGAGTTTAAATGAACAAATTGGATTTTTGCTAATTTTAAATAAATTATTTAATTTTTTACAAAAGTTTTGCCTTCTAACTTTTTGCGAGCTTCATTTAAGCAACTTATATACAAATGACTAATTGACTCTCTTTTTCACATTTTAGAGAGATACAAAAACTTTACGGTTTGGATCTCTTGGGGCCAAGTGGTTGCTCACTCAAACTTTAAATGAAATATATAAATCAATTTGCAATCAGCCCTATGAGACTTTTAATATTTGCTTTGAATAAAGTAAAAAAAAAAAGCCGTACGTAAAGTCGGGCGCGTACGACTTTGGGATACCCTGTACCACTAGCTGGCAATTAAATCCGGCTCCTTCTTTAAAACGATGGTTACGATATCTTTATAAACAAACGAATTAACCATCTAAGACTTTCTTTTTTTTCGAGGTCGTCTGAAACATATAGGGGTGAAGCTATATAATTTAACCCCTATGTCAAAAAAAAAATAAACTTGTCTCCTATGGAATAATATGGGATCTAATGTGATAGTTTGGTTACTCTAGCTCTTACCATCTCTGTGATCTAGGCGTTCAGACGGACAGACGGACGGACATGGGTATATCGACTTCTCTAGTCACCCTGATCATATTTTAGGTAACTTTGGGATGTCTCCGACGACTCCTTCTATATGTTACATACATTTTCGGCTTGCACAAACCTAATACGAGGGTGGATTGAAAAGTTTCCGGCCTGACCAAGAAAAACAACGTTTTAAAGATTTTTTTTTTATTTCTCAACATAATCTCCTCCAAGGCTGATACATTTCTCATAGCGTTGTTTTAGTCTAGTAATGCCATCTCCATAGACTGATTCGTCAAGCTCCTCAAAATACCCATTTACAGCTTCGATTACTTCTTCATTGTCCGCAAATCTCTTACCGCCAAGCCATTTTTTGAGGTTAGGAAACAGATAATAGTCACTCGGGGCTAGGTCTGGAGAGTAGGGAGGGTGCGGCATCAATTCAAACTTCAGATCGTTGATTTTAGCCATCGCAACGATTGATTTGTGCGCTGGTGCGTTATCGTGATGAAACAAGATTCTTTTCTTCGCCAGATGAGAATATTGTTTTTGCCATCTTTGGAGTTGGTTCCCCTGGTCCAATCCACTGTTTAGACTGTTCTTTGGTTTCAGGAGTGTAGTGGTGGACCCAAGTTTCGTCAACGGTTTTGAATCGACGCAAAAATTCGCTTGGATTACGCTTATACAACGTCAAATTGGCGGTAGAAATGTTTTTTCGAATCAATTTTTGGTCGACTGTTGGCAAACGCGGCACCCATCTTGCGCAGAGCTTTTCCATATGCAAATGTTGGTGCAAAATATTTTGACCACGTTTATATGACATCTTACAGGTCTCAGCTATCTCACGCACTTTTAATCTGCGGTCTTCCATTTGATGGATTTTTATTTGATGGATTTTTTCGATCATATCTGGAGTTGTGACCTCAAAAGGGCGTCCTGAGCGAGGCTCATCAGAGGTGCTCACACGACCTTTAAATAGAAGTATTTGATGACAGCACGATTTTCCAGCTTTTCCAACGCGAAATTTGCAATCACCATTTCCTAATTAACAAAGTGTAAAATAATTTTTCCCAGCAGTCATTCCAACACTTCTCATAATTTAAACTTTTTTTGTGATCAACACGGCTTTGCTTTACTTATTATACTTAAACTACCTGTAACAATTTTTTTACAATATTTTTCTTGTACTAACACATCTTAAAAATTTATAGTTTTGTAGCAACTTTTATTTTTCTAAATCATAAACCCCAACATGGGCAATTTATTAACTAAAGAAGTCGTGGAATCACCTACCAAAGGTTACCTGAATTTTATGCGTTTCTACAAGCAGCAACATTCGGAGATGTCGCAACATGATGTTGTCATAAGAGCGGCACGAGTCTGGAGCGTTTTAACAGTCAGAGAAAAGAATCGCTTTGCTAAAATGGTAGGTTCCAAATTTGTGTAAAAAAAAAGTATCTAAAATGTTATAAGAATTATTTTAGTCAAATCCCAAACCGAAAACAAATTCTTCAATCATTAAAAGTAACTTCGCCCTACGCGAGATAATGCGTAGCGCAGTTGTGACATTCACAAAATACGTTGGCCCAAAAATCAAAGTCCCAGAAAATCCAGAACAAGCCTGTAAAAATAAAAGAATCGCCAATAGCACGAAAAAGGCGAAATCCAAGACGATCATGCAGAAAGGCCCAAATTAGTTGAGTGTAACTGGAAGAGCAAAATATCGGTCGGGTTGGAAAAATATGATTCCAAGTAAGGACAAGTAAAAAACAAGGACTTACGCAGTGAGAAAGCGCTCTCAAATTTCATTACTGGACTAAATCAAGTTAAGAGGATCTTGGTAAAATGACCAGACATGTCCTCAAAACCTTTCGATTAATAACGCCGAATGTATATTGATACAAATAAATATTTAGCCACTCGGCCGTGCTCAGTAAAACGAAAACGATAAATTTTTCTTGGGATTCCCTTTTTGCAATCTTCCGACTACTTATATTTCCCTTAATATTTGCTAGCACAGGTTTATAACTTTCGAGGGAATTTATCCACGATTATGCTGTTATTACAAGGGAAATTTTTTTATGCAAGACATCAACCATTTAAGCAAGAGATGATCTTATTTATGTAAGACATGAACCATACAAAAAATCGGCTTGAATGAATAAAAAACAATTTCAAATATTTATCAATAACTATTTAACTTTAAATAAGCATAAATAGTATCTGCAAATATGAAATAATATTCAAAAAATTGTTTCAGTTTTAAATTAGTGCATTTTTAAACCTATTTTGTCATTAATTTTAATTTATTTTGCAACATTCGGTTTTAAACCGCATAAAAACATCGTTTTGGTGAAATTGGGGGCGAACTAAAAAGAGTAAAAAGTAGAAATACGAAATTGGAACAAAAGAAGCTTGTGGAATAGGGTAGCTTTTGGAAAGGAGGGTTTTTGGGTGTATCTTGGAGGTAAGCGCTGTCATATTCAGCTAAAATGCCCTTAATGGCATTTCGAGGATTTTTACTAAAAAGCGGCAGTTCCACAATAGGCAGCTCAGATCCTTGAACAAAACTTCCTAATTTTCCACTGGATTCTCAATCAGATTTTTGGATGCTTTTTTTTGTCTACAGATCTCCACAACTGCGACAAAAGACCCGATGAGACGCGTAACTACATCCCAAAAAAATATAATACAAAAAGAGCTATAAATTTAAGCTGCAACGTTTGGTATTCACGATGAAGATTTGTGCATCTTTGCACATTTTTTATTTATTTATTTATTTATTTATTGCACATGAAAGTTATAAAAATTTAGTTGATTTGTGATTTGGAAAGATGCGTTTTTGATGATAGCTTGGTGATGATTGGTTAACTCATATTCAGGGATATTGCTCTGCACGTCTACTGCTCTACATACATAGACATGTAAAGCAGTACCCGAGAATACGAGTCTAGAATTCCATGAAAAAAAAAATTTTCAATTTTCCACTGGCTGAAGGTCAGGTTTTGGATGATTTCTTTTTACAGGGTCCGGCACTCGAAGTTAAATTAAAAAGGCCATAAATTCATTTTGGAAAATTACCTTTACTCAATTCAAGGTACAAAATGTGTAAAAATAATACGAAATTTAGAAACAATTTACTTTCACTCAATATGGCCGCCTTTTGCCTTCACTATATCCAAAAATGAATCGCAAGCTGCCCGAATGTGACTTGCAGGTATTTTGGCCTACTCGTGGACAATGGCTTTTTTCAGCGCCTCGAGACGTTGTATCTTTTAGTTCGGACCTTGCTCTCCAAAATGGCCCCAAGAGAATAATCCATCGGATTCGCGTCTGAGGTGAATTCGAGAGAAATTGTGTGGACGTTAGTGAAGTTCGGAACGTTGTTTTTCAGCCATTCTTGGTTCACTCGAGCTTTGTGAGACGGTGCCGAGTCCTGTTGAAATGTCCATGGTCTGCCACCGAAATGTTTGTCTGCCCACGGCTTCAAAGCAACCTCCAGAATACTTTCCCGATAATATTGCGCATTAACCTTGACGCCAGGCTCGATGAAAACGATTGGAGAGCGCCCATCTGCGGTTACAGCGGCCCAAGCCATTATCTGAGGCGGGTGCTGCTTCCTGGTGGCCAATCGATGACTCAAATTCTGGTGTGAACGGTCCCTCAAGTAAACCCTATCGTTTTGAGAGTTTACGAATTGCTCAATTGTAAAAATTTTCTCGTCAGAAAACACAATGTTCGGCAATTGACCGCTTTCGGCCAAGCGAAGCAACTCCTTCGCGTTCTCAAGTCTGACTTGTTGCTGCTTCGGTGTGAGATCATTTGCCTTTTGGATCTTGTAAGGCTTGACCTTGAGATCATTTTTCAGTATGCGACTTATGCTACGGTCAGATATTTTCAGTTCTTTCGCCATTTGATTGGCACTTCGTCGGGTATTTCGCTCAAGTCGCTTCTTCAATTTTTGAACCATCTCACGTGACGTTGCAGTCTTTTGATGACCACCTCCATGACGTTTTGCGCTGCTACCAGTAACATTGTAACGAGTTATGGTGCGATAAACGAAAACTTTATTTACTTTAAGGTGTTCGAGCTCACGAACAATCGCTGGTTGTGTATTACGTTTGAAATCCATTACTGATTTTTTTTTTCGCGTTTACTCATGGCAAAATGCTTTCGTGCACTTGTAAACAATACTCTAAACTGTCATTTAACTAACTTACAGACAGCTGATGCCCGTGCGTCAGCTGCGCGAGCGGTCTCAATTTGGTTACACTTCGAGTCTATGCTGGGTATTCACGATGAAGATTTGCGCAGCTTTGCACTTTTTGATGGTAAATAATATTAAATTGGATATTTTTTTAAAGAAATCAGAATATGTAACAAGCTGCATCGTATAATTGATGTACCTTCTAAAACAATGACAATTTTCAATAAAAAAAAGGTCGAATTATTCTCAATTTTTTATAAATATTTTGCCTTTTTTTTTTAGCTACTAGTTAAATGCAAACAATTTGGTATAAAAATAAATAGTGCTGTGCTGAAAATTGTTTTCCAACAAATTTTAGCAAAACTAAACTACAGCCAAACAGCTTTTAAAACCTTATTTTAAACCCAATCAATACTCTAATTCCAGAGATATATTTTGAACAGCTTCCTAAATAATTTAAGCTCTAAAGCCGCAGTTTTATTTCAGGGAATTTTATTGATTTAAAAAAAAATTTATTTAAAATTCCTGATAGCAAATAATACACACACACATATGTACCAAAAAAAAGCTAGTATATATGCCATATTTAATACATAAATAGTTATGTGCATGCCTAGTTTATAGTTTTTACTGACTCAGCCGAATAAAATTGCAATGCAAAATTCGAATATGTACAAACTCAGTCAAGTAAATATGCAGAATACATATATACATATTTGTAAATACATAAATACAAAAGTTAATGCGCCTTTTTGCACGCTACAATAGCTACAAAGCATACAACAAAATGGCGCAGCAAAGTAGGCAAGTGCGCTGTATGAGATAAGCAGGAATCGTCGTATCCTGGAGCAAGAGGCAACTCTCATAGAGTTGCCAACTGTCAGTTAGCTGCAATGGCAATGAAAACTAAAAGCTCAGCATTAAATCAAGTGAAGCATTAAAGCGGCTCTACATAAGGACTATGCTGTATTGAAAGCAACGCCTTAAAGTAGGCAACAAAAATTTAAATCAATAAATAAGGCGCTGTATGCCAAAGGGTGTTGAAAATTATATGGTGAAGCAAGTGTCATGACCTGGACACTTCATTGAAAGGCAACCAAGCAAAACGGATATCAAATTTCCAGTAATTTGTACTTTTATTAGCATTCAGATGGGGGGAAATTGTAAAAGATGCCGTACACAGCTACTGACAGCTAACAAATAGGCCAAGTGTGTGCTGTGCTTTTGGCCAGGTACACAAAACACTAATCAAACAAAATGCTTATCACAAAGTGTAGGATCAGCGGCAGAAAAAAGGAAAAAAACCAGCTCTGGAGTGTCGCTGATGGGGCAAGGCTTTGGCTTTTATGTTGCCGCAAAGTGTGGAGCGTGCGTGCTGAGTTATTTTGAAGTGCTAGCAAACCTGCTCAAATAACTGGGAATCATCCCTTATGACCAGGACCGGGACCAGTCTCAAAGTCAGCAAATACTGTAACATAATAAATAAACAAAGTACCGCAACGGTTTGCATACAAAGTGTGTGGAAATATGGGGTACATTAGGGGCGAGGTACAACCCCCATGAGTCAACGAAAATTTTGATGAAAAAAGGGGCAATTTTCTTGTGTCCATGACAATTCATAATCGGGTTAGAAACTGCGTCTACATTTGGCAGTGGGGAAGGTCTATTAAATGAGGATTTTAAGGCTAGCTACGCCTTAGGCTGTTGGGAATTAGGGAAACCTCTCTGCGCTCATTAGCTTACCAAATTATAATGGAAGGTCCTAGAGAGTACGAGCTAATTGATGGACTCGAAGTCTTTCTATGTTTTTAGAATAGAGTAAGATGCTTTTTGGGATACATTTGTACGAAAAAGCCATTCAATGATTGTGAGAATGGCCATAATCGTATTTTTTTAAGGATTATTTATTTTTTATTTAACTGGGTTAAGTTGAAGCCAGTAGCTAAATTAATTTTTTTTTTTATTTCTGTACTTTTGAAAAGCTTATTAAAATAATAATATAAATCATTAAAGGGGTTTTGATCATTCAATTTTTATTTCCCTGTTAAAAATCAGACCTTTCCAATTAAAAAAAATAACGCATACGCCCCCTTGGCCAAGACGCATCGCCGCCTCTGCTACAAAGTAAACATTTTCAAAGGTTTCGCGCTATCTCTTTTGCCTTTGTGTAGCTGTCACTGTCATGGCTGTTGTGCTAGGCCAACCTCTTTGTGTCTGTATGTGTTTATATATCTCTCTAAGTATGTGTGTGTGTGTGTGTGACACAGCATTAAGGTGTCAGCCAGGTAAAAATATGTGCTTGCTTTGCTTTGTTAAGCCTGTCTGCGTATGGCATTAGGTCAAATAAAAACAAATCAAAACTTATTATTCCACACACACATCACATACGCACAAATACAATCACAGGTAAAGTCTCAACAGTATTTTATTGAGCTTAATCTGTGTGTATTTATATATGTGTGCGTAAGCCATGACCAAACTTTTATGTTTATTGTGGGGCAGTAAACACATATACATAGAAACTTGGCGGCCATTTTCCGGCTAGAATTCGAAGCCTCTTCACACATATAACTAATTGAACAGCAAAATTATTGCATACCTTTGGGGGCAAATAAAAACAGCACTTTAATGCCACACTCGAAACAAATACATATGCATGAGCAAACACACACAGATACACACACTTATACAGTCAGATATTTTTGGCATTCTTGATAATGAAACAACATTAAATATTAATTGATTTGCAAATATGTCGGTTGTGTGGCATTAAATATGCAAATATACAGACAGCATAAAGAGAAGCCAAAAATAAAATGGAAATTTGTTGATAGACAGAAGGATGGCAGGACATAATGGCAGACAATTGTAAGCAGCAGCTAAATACACTACTTAACACTTGGGTAGGTACAATGAAATAAAATGTGGATGTGTTTAAGATTTTCGTAGAATATTTTATTTTTAAATCTGAATGTCTGTCTGTAAGACGTCTTAGTGTTTATTGAAAATAATGATGTCAGAAGATTTAACGCTCTATCAGGTTGAAGCTATTTTTATTGTAAAAACGGCTAAGTTGAGCTTATCAATAAAAATGATGTATGAAGATTTTTTTACAATGCCAGCTGACAGTGTTTGAAGTAATTGGAGCTGAATAAGTCTATTGAATGGTTTGCAGCTTAAAAAATTGAATTGCGAAAGGTGAACAGTTTTCTGCTGCAAAGAGAAGCTATAAAAAATTATAGGCCCTATCCACATTCCTTGAAATTATATGTTCACTGTAATTTTAGAGACACCTCAACTAGAAATTCTTACAAAATATTTTAAAAATAGTCAGAAAACTTTATTGCTGCTGGATATAAAATAAAATATAGGCCTATCACAATCCCTGAAATATCGTATTGATTTTTAGACACACTTCCACTAGAAGTGAGTCATAGAATATAAAAATAGGCAAACTAGAACGTTTTTCTTAGAACTTTACTCTCAGGTATGGCAGTTCCACGTACCCTTACCTCAATGAACTAGTCTAGTCCGCCTATCTTTGGATTTTGATTAGTTTTAAGTAGGTTAAGTAGAAAACCTGTTCAGCGTGTTTTTGATTTATTTTTTTACCACACTCTTGTATATTATCCTATCAATGAAAATTTCTTGAAGTCACATAATATTATAATAAACCTTTTCAGGTCCGCTGTTGCCTATAGGCAATATTGGATTCGAAAGAAAATCCTACAGAAAATATTTCAGTGCATCCAAATTAGGGTACCTAGGACATTGCATTTTTTTTCTGTGATTTTTTGTGGCTATACCAACATAATTCTGAGAAGGATGGAGCCGTTCGAAGAAGTGCACGCTAATGCGGAAATTCCTGATCGGTATTCAATTGGGAGTGGCCAGAAATGATTCTTTTGCTAAACGGTTTAAGCAGCTCAAAAACTTCCGACTCTGAGTCAAGTATCCTCTGGGTAACCCCATGAACAATCGTTCTGAGGGCTAGCTAATTGTGAGAAGGCGTAGTGCAGCGTCTGTACTCAGAATTAGCGTCTGCTCTCCAGGTTAAAAGGTTTATATTAAAGTGACCTGTCACTGCGAGCATAGTTGTCAGCACTGACTTTGAGCTTATAACTTGCTGTCAGAACCCTGCTCCGTCACATATTTCTCTATAAACATGAGATGAAACCTGAGGAATATTCATTCTCCGAGTGGTACCCGTGTCCCTGCGGCTAATCCACCTGCTTCAGGCAGCATGCACGACGGATTTGGAGGTGCAAACCTCATGTTGTAGAAATAACAATATAATGGATAATGGATGAGGTTAAATATTTTTTAAGACGTCCCATTTTAATTCGTGATAAGAGGGTTAAGTAGGAAATGAAACCCTTTTATTGTCTTCATTTATTTAGAATCAGTCTGTAAATATTATAAATTGCATGTTTCAAAATTTTTAGGAAATTCACGTATCTCGGGAGAAGTTTAGGTCGCCATGATCTCTCCACCTTGATGATTTCTATCTTAGTAGTTTGGACTTTCTAAAGCGTCTAGAAATCTTCTTGAATTTTAAAAGGCCTAAGAAATTCACATATCTTGGGAGAGGTTTAGGTCACCATGATCTCTACACCTTTATGATTTCTATCTTAGTAGTTTGGAATTTCTAAAGCGTTCAAGAAATCTTCTTGAATTTAAAAAAAGTCTAGTCTCTTATTGCATTATTGAGCCCACATATGCTTCTTATCAGTATTGTGCTTTATTTAGCTACCGCGGAGTGTTTAACGTGGGCACAATTGTTGCCTGGAAATTGTGCAAATTTTTTGGCAAAACAAATAAAGAGCACGCAAAAGCACAATTATGGCGTAAATGAGCCAGAAAGCAGACAACAGCAGCTACCACAGCAACTATAAACGTTGTGACGACACAGGCACTCGCATGTAAATAAGGTTATACTATATACACCAAAAACAAAAAAACGACGTAAAAGATATGTCCTGAATGTACTTAAGGTTCGTTCTCTAGAGTACGTGCGTGTGTCTCTCTGTGTGTGTGCGAGTGTATGCTTGACATAAAGCCAAAAGCGGAAATTGCGCACACTCACACACACACAGACCCAAAAGCAGCGCTGCATTGACAGTTGGCAGTCAGACCGGTTAAGGGCCAAAAGTGACAGCAGGCAGTGAGTGGGACAACAAATGTCCGAGTATGCATATTTGAATGCCGCCAGAGTGCAATAGTAGTAGTAGTGGTCGTTTGTGTCAAGCGCTCGAAAGTATGCCACACACACACACACACGTACACACACTCACTCACACTTACTCACACCCATACTATCTCAAGCAGTGTAACACTGACCTACAGCAGCCGTTTGCTCAGTGTTGCCATTGTTTGCTTTTTAATTCGTATCAATCAGCGCTACAACTCTTAACAACAACAATAACAAATAGCAAGGTTAAAGTTTAAAAACTCATAAGCGTCAATACGTATACGCACCGTTGACTTTGACTTCCAGCAGACACTGACACTTGTCAAATACAAACAACAAAAATATACGCCCCAAAATTGTGCGCTAGGCGTTTGTCAAAAATGTATTTTTATTTTTACTTTTTTGTAAATGTTTTTATTTGTTTTTGTATATTTTTTATTTTTTTGACGTTTCTTACGTCTGCAAGCTACAAAACACAATCACTGACTGACTCACTAATAAAGTTCCAGCTCAACACGCCTAACACAACCGTTCACTTTGCCAGAAAGTTTCAAACTGACACAAAAATAAGCAGCCGCCGTCGCAGCTGCTGTGCTGACGCTGACGTTAACGTCGACGTCGCAGCATTGCTATCTTTTGGCCAACAGGCAAACATGTCGCAGCAGAGAGCGCCGAATGTTATGATAAAATACACGCACACATACCACAACACGCACAATGCACACACACACGCGCATACCAAGGCAAGCGGCAAATAATACAATGGGTGTCATGGCTGCTGGGGCTCTGCAGGTGAACTTTTGGTTTGGAGGGGTTGGGAAGCGCCTGTACTTTTTGGAGGCTGCAAAACGCACATGTTTCAAAGGCTGCTCCAAATGCGCATGTGTGAGAGTTCAAGAGAGAGCGCAAGCTTAGCCTTAGCTAAAGAGAGCAAGCGTTTGTGTGGTTCAAGGCTGGAATAAAAAGCTTGCACTAAGCTTTAAGTCTATTGAAGTATTTGTGACTTATAAAAGCTTGGCAAAAGTTAAAGCATTGGTGAAATCATGCAGAGTTGCGACTTCGCTTATTGAACAACTAGTTTAGCTTTTGTTAAAGTTCTCGAGGAAAAATGTTAAATATAAAGAGGAAATTACTTTGTTTATATTTTTTTTCATCGAAAATATATAGTATATATAGTATAGTATATATATAGTAATAATGTTTAATTAAACTTTATTATTAAGATATAGGTCTAAGTTGCCAGCGCTTCTATAATTTAATCTTTAGTTTTGTAAGCTAAAATTTTCAGTGTACCTATATAAATAATTAAAAATATATATAAAAAAATTTTCTTCGAGCCTTGATATCTTTTCGCGAAGTACTGCTTGGTTTTATCTATAAAGCAAAACTTTGAACTCCCGGTTCTAAATATTATATATTCTGATCGTATCGACCTCTTATAATTTGTATGCCATTATGAATATTCATTGTAATTTAATAACTCTGTAGAAAATTTAATTAAGTTTCAACTCCTCATTTAAAAAAAATTAAACTCGTGTAATGTAAGATTTAATGAATTAAATTGAATTGAATATTGCAATAGTACGATATAATGGATTTGCATCAATCCAATAGTTTATTTTAATTCCCATATAATAATAATAATTAAATTATGTTAATTTAAAAATAGCTTTTTATACCCTGTACCGTATGGTACCAAGGGTGTATTAAGTTTGTGCAAGCCGAAAATGTATGTAACATATAGAAGGAGACGTCGGAGACACCCCAAAGTTACCTAAAATATGATCAGGGTGAATAGAGAAGTCGATATACCCATGTCCGTCTGTCCGTCCGTCCGTGTGAACGCCTAGATCTCAGAGATGGTAAGAGCTAGAGTTACCAAACTTTCACATTAGATCCCATATTATTCCATAAGAGGCAAGTTTATTTTATTTTTTGATATCGGGGACAAATTATATGGCTCCCATGGGGGTGTTTGAGATGACCTCGACAAAAAAAAAGCGTTTTAGATGAATAATTCATTTATTTATGAAGATATCGTAACCAAATTTGGTATTCGAAAGTTTTTTATAGTTCCCAAACACTGTACCAAATTTGATCGAAACCGTTTGACTATATCATATAGCTCCCATAGGACCAATCGGCCAAAATAACTTTTTTAAAGAAAAATTCGCTATATTTCGTTTTTTAATAAAGATATCGTAACCATTTTGGCTTTTGGAAATTTTTAAGACCACTTAAGCAATGTGCCAAATTTGAACAAAATCGGTTGACTATATCATATAGCTCCCATAGGTCCGATCTTCCAAAAAATCGATTTTTTAACAAAATTTGTTGAGTTTCGTTTGTTTGTTAAGATATTGGGACCAAATTTGACATTAGTGAGTATTTTATAGTTTCTAAGCACTGTACTAAATTTAATCCAAATCGTTTGACTAGATCATATAGCTCCCATAGGACCATTCGGTCCAAAAACACGTTTTTTATACAAAATTCGATGTGTTTTGTTTGTTTGTAAAGATATTTGAAATAAATTTGGCATTCAGATCTTTTTTAAGGTATTTAAGCATTGTGTCAAATTTTATTGAAATCGGTTGACTATATCATATAGCTCCCATAGGAATGATCGGTCAAAAAAAAAATTATTGCTTAAAAATTCTTCTGTTTTTGGTTTTTTGTGAAGAAATCGGACTTTATTACAAGCTAGTGGTACAGGGTATCCTAAAGTCGTCCGCGCCCGACTTTACGTCCGCCATTTTTTTTTAAATAAAAAAAAAACGGTGGGAGCAAAGTTGTAGAAGTTTGAATTCTCCATCGAGGTTTTTGGATGTTTTTTTTTTGTCTACAGATCTCCACAACTGCGACAAAAGACCCGATGAGAAACGTAACTACATCCCAAAAAAATATAATACAAAAAGAGCTATAAATTTAAGCTGCAACGTTTGGTATTCACGATGAAGATTTGTGCATCTTTGCACATGCACATGAAAGTTATAAAAATTTAGTTGATTTGTGATTTGGAAAGATGCGTTTTTGATGATAGCTTGGTGATGATTGGTTAACTCATATTCAGGGATATTGCTCTGCACGTCTACTGCTCTACATACATAGACATGTAAAGCAGTACCCGAGAATACGAGTCTAGAATTCCATGAAAAAAAAAATTTCAATTTTCCACTGGCTGAAGGTCAGGTTTTGGATGCTTTCTTTTTACAGGGTCCGACACTCGAAGTTGAATTAAAAAGGCCATAAATTCATTTTGGAAAATTACCTTTACTCAATTCAAGGTACAAAATGTGTAAAAATAATACGAAATTTAGAAACAATTTACTTTCACTCAATATGGCCACCTTTTGCCTTCACTATGGCCTTGAGACGGTCCAAAAATGAATCGCAAGCTGCCCGAATGTGACTTGCAGGTATTTTGGCCCACTCGTGGACAATGGCTTTTTACAGCGCCTCGAGACTGCTGTATCTTTTAGTTCGGACCTTGCTCTCCAAAATGGCCCAAAGAGAATAATCCATCGGATTCGCGTCTGGTGAATTCGAGAGCCATTGTGTGGACGTTATGAAGTTCGGAACGTTGTTTTTCAGCCATTCTTGGTTCACTCGAGCTTTGTGAGACGGTGCCGAGTCCTGTTGAAACGTCCATGGTCTGCCACCGAAATGTTCGTCTGCCCAACTTCCAGAATACTTTCCCGATAATATTGCGCATTAACCTTGACGCCAGGCTCGATGAAAACGATTGGAGAGCGCCCATCTGCGGTTACAGCGGCCCAAACCATTATCTGTGGCGGGTGCTGCCTCCTGGTGGCCAATCGATGACTCAAATTCTCGTATGAACGGTCCCTCAAGTAAACCCTATCGTTTTGAGAGTATACGAATTGCTCAATTGTAAAAATTTGCTCGTCAGAAAACACAATGTTCGGCAATTGACCGCTTTCGGCCAAGCGAAGCAACTCCTTCGCTCTCTCAAGTCTGACTTGTTGCTGCTTCGGTGTGAGATCAGCCCTTTGGATCTTGTAAGGCTTGACCTTGGGATCATTTTTCAGTATGCGACGGATGCTACGGTCAAATATTTTCAGTTCTTTCGCCATTTGATTGGCACTTCGACGGGGATTTCGCTCAAGTCGCTTCTTCACATTTTGAACCATTTCACGTGACGTTGCAGTCTTTTGATGACCACCTCCATGACGTTTTGCGATGCTACCAGTATCATTGTAACGAGTTATGGTGCGATAAACGAAAACTTTATTTACTTTAAGGTGTTCGAGCTCACGAACAATCGCTGGTTGTGATTTTCCAGCTAATTATAATGCAACTA